>JARACY010000821.1:0-74640 GCA_029255725.1 Scrobipalpa atriplicella
ACAGATGGACTGCAATAAAACTACAACGCAACTATAGTATACAGTTTTGTGGGCGGCTCACTTTATAAACAAACTTGTTTTGCGGTCCACAAACTGTTTTTCTTTACAACTAAAGAAATTCAAACATAACGTTTGTAACAAAGTTATTATTTAAACCTCTGCCAAGCTGCAAATAAAAAGCAGTTTATGAGCCGCAAAACAAGTTAGTATCGATAACTCAACGTTAATAAAAAGATTAAACAAAGTTTAAGTCAGCTGATTTTCCTAAATAAATTATTTTTATAGTCACTTGGCTGATCAAATAAAGTGAAAATTGAGTGAAATTTTTCAAAACGTATAAAAACCCGGAATCCACTTCTGAAAACTAGTCCAATCATTTGTCTTTTATCTCATTTGATATGAGAACTGCGTGAAAACTGCACGTAAGAACTACAACTTGCATTTGCCTCGCAGTTCTATTGCAGCCGATCTAAAATTACTTTTACACTTAACTATATAGTTATAATAGACAGGATTCTTAAAAGCCAACTATTTACAGATCAATGATATTCAAAATGGCTGACGGACCTTTTCCAACTGTCAAAACACAATTTACCAATAATAATTAAATTAATAGGTAACTAATGTCGATGTATTGTAACAGTATTTTTTACTATTCAGGGAAGTTCGTTGTATTGTTTGTAGAAAATTGGAAGTTTTAATCGCTTTAATTTAAAAGAAATTTAAATGGTAGTGGCCTTTGTAATCGATAACAGTAATTCTAATTATACACACTTAAGTAGGCCATGGTTGTGTAGATACCGGGAGCGGTAGCAACTACATAGAATGTGCCAGCTGCATCTCCTCCCGGACATGCTGTAAAAGTCAGCTAAGGGATTTGAGGGTTTCAGTATTGTAATTTAGGCGATGGGCTGACAACCTGTCACTCATTTAGCAATATACAGATCTATCTAGAATAACCCTCAAAAAATGTCAGACGTGGCGGAACGACCTTTGTTTAGGTCGTTTACGCTCAGCCTACCCCATTAGGGATAAAGGCGTGATTATACGTATGTATGTATGACAAAATAGAACGATATTATGTCAAATGATATCCACTCTGTCTCCACTGTGATCGTTAACACGGACTGATACAAAATTATATCAAACAAATACATACTATATTATTTTCAAATGTAATAAAAAGAAAAACGTATATTTTTTACTTTGATGATTTACTAAAATTTGCGTCTTATGTAGTGTAGTCAAAATTTAACCTCTACAACACGTAAAAGAAAGGTTACAACAAAAAAAACAACAGGTACGTTTTATACGAATGTACGTTTCATGAATTATCTGTGTTAGTGTTTTTAATCATAACTGTGACACTCTGTGCTGGATTTTTTATGGTATGTACTTGTATATTTTTAGTATTTTTGTACTTGTATATTTTTAGTAAAAATGATTGAAGTGTAACCTTGAGCGAGGAAGTATGGTTTCAAGACAAACCTAACTTTATGGGTTTTATGATACCATTTTTATAAATTAATGTAATGTTTGTGTGTATGATTATTCATAAAAAAAAAAAAAAAAAAATACTATTCAGATTGTTGCATCCTTCCATGTTCTATACAACTTAGTTGGAAAAGTCATAGAACTAAACTTTTTACATTTTACAATTATATTGTCGATATGCTCCACCGGAAATGCTTCAAAACATCGGTTATGTCTACGTTTTCATAAATTTATGTACAGTCTTCACATTGTTTTTTTTTTTATAATGAAAATATCTAGGAATATTTTTATATCTATAACTTGCCTCTAGTTTCGTTTTGTTGCTCTTCGTAGTCTTTTAGGAAGTGAAGTTTGTCAGTGCGATACCTGGATAAAAGATAGCATGTTAATTCAAAAGACGGGTTAACCAGAGTATTTTTTAATGTAGTATCTTTCAAAAGTCATAGTACTTAGATTTTTTGATGATTATACCAAAATAATACCGATTCGAATAATACTGATTCGGTTTATTTTGTCACGTTTTAATATTGAAAATCTTACACATACAAAACATGTTTGTATATTTATGACGTGAACCTCACTAATGTTTACTCACAAAAATTGAGCTTAGAATTGCTAAACTGAGTTACGCTTTATAAAATACTCAAAGCGTATGCAAAGTGAATTTCTTTATGTTATTCCATATAATATTCACTTTTAGATTAAATCTTGATATAAGCTGAAAGCAATCTAAATAGTACTCAATGAAAAGGTCATAGGTACAGTGTTATTTGGCAAGTCACGGGGTTTTTATACAACCTTATATTAAGAATTAGTTAGACAAAGACACTGTCACTTTCTTAACTTTGACAAAAGAACAGGATAGAAAATAAACACATGACATTGACATCATTATGCTGACATAAGACTGCTTAAATGACGTAAAATTAGTGAGCATGCTCTATGACGTATGTCAGCGCTATCCTGTTCTTATGTCAAAGTAAAGAAAGTGACAGCGCTACTAAGAATTAGAATTAGGAATAGTGCGTCCTGAATTAACACCTTTATCAGAATATCAATTCAGACTGTTAATTCTTAATTCCTTCCCATTAACTTCTTGACTGTCAATTTTTGAATATCAAATAATTGCAGATTTTTTTTGAAAATTTATTTGTAAATAATTTTAGAATTTTTGGTTATCGTGATTGTTCTTAAAAAGTAACTTTAAAAACATAAAAAACTTACTTGGATCTCTTTTTTCTCCTCACTGTGTCGACTGGCGTGGCTTCAACACAGAGCACTATAAGTCTAGTACTACATGAATATCTGAAACAAGATAAAATATTATAATAGTAACATACCCGACTACGCTGAAGAAATTACTTATTTGATTAATATTTTATCAATGGGGAAGTAAATTGTGCTCTCTATTTTGGAATAGGTAGGTCAAAGAAATTTGATTTGACAGTTCACTCTCGCTACAACTGCCTATTTCAGCTAGATACTGAAAAATAGTTTATTTAACTTTATTTTTTAGTTTTTTACTCTCATTTTAACGAAATTTATGTTATAGTTGAGTGTAAGTATGTCAAAACAAGTTAAAAAGCGGCAAAAACAATACCCTCTTAGCTTAAGTCGGGTAAAAAAAGGTAGAACGCCTGCTGCTATACCAAATCGCATTATGCGAGCTTTTCGCCGGATTTCAGTGTTGGTTTATTTATTGTACCGCAAACGCCTATTTCGGATCAGCTCTTTCTATTAGTACTTTCAGCAAACGGAGCGAAGAAAATAAGCAAAATAATAGGAAAAAGCCCTTATTTATCCGAAATCTATGTTTGTTTTTCCGCAGTGTTATTATATTGGTGTTATTGTGTACGTAGGCAGCACTAATATTATTATTATAATGGAAAACGTACTCGTAGGTATAGACAACACGGAAAAAATAAACGTTTTCTATTATTAAACTTTTAGTAATGATAGAGTAATAATTCCAAGTATCGGCAGTTTGGATATTTACAGAATTTCAAAATCAAAAATTGAAATAACTTTAATATAACTATAATATAAATTAAATATAATATTTCTTATAATAGAACCTGGAGCTGGAATTAAGTACTATAATTATTTATATTACTGCTTTTTAGTGAGGCATGGTTTTAATGAGATAATTATGTAGTTACGTACTATTTTCAGTAAGTGTTATTTAGCCAAAATGATGGAATAGATACATACATATATTCACGCTTTTATCCTTAATGGGATAAGCAGAGCGTAAACGACTTATAAACAAAGGTCATTCCGCCACGTCTGACAAGTTATGATGGAATACCTATCTGTGAAAATGTTAAACTATTTCTTATAAGTAAATAGTATAGTACAAAATATGATCCAATATTTTTACATAATTAAAAATAGATTAAATGACATGTGATACTTACGTTTCTTGATCCAACAGTTTGTTGGACCGCAATGAAGACGCAAGCCCGAATTTGTCGGGATTGCTGCTGTGCCACGCGTCGCAGTAGGCGTCCATTGCTGGCTCGCCATTGGGACTCGCGCCGTGCCAGACCGCTTTAGTCGGCCTGTGGGCAATTTAAAACGAAGTCAATGATTGAAGAAGAAGTTCGTCGTTTGATCGGTCGCAGTAAGCGTCCATTGCGAGTTCGCCATTGGGAAGCACGCCTTACCAGACGGCTTTGGTAGGCCTTTAAAAGCAAAGTTGAAAAACAAAAGATAACGTTCGCCATTCCTACACTAAAAAAAAAGTCACAGTAAAAAAGTTAAGGTAAGTAAAAGTATATTCGTGAATAAAGGAGTAGCAAAACCGTTACTTTACCTGTTCTATTTCATAAGAAATCACATCACATCACATCAATATTCTAAGTGAAAAAGTAAAGAAAATAGCGGTCATCTTGAAAAACTGTCAAAAAAACTAACGAAACTGTACTTGACAGCTACATCATTGCCTTTACTACGTGTAAAACAGGCCAACTACATGTTTGCGTTACACTTGTGCAAACAAGTAAACTCTAACAAGCGTACCGGCTTATTTGCTCGTAGTTTCGTAGAGTCCGCTTTGAGCACCTAAATCTGCTGCTTTCGACTGGTTTTGACGTGAATTTAAAGAACAGTCCAGAAACAGTGACGTCATACTTTTTATGACACATTTATGCTACATTATCATTATAAGAACTTCCGGTGCCATTTTCTATTAGAAACCTTGTAGGCTTAAGTAATTATTTTAATAATGATAATTGAATAAGAGAGTACTGATATTTTTAAAAGCAGAAAAAAAAACATCGATATTATAATTTTACGGCAAATTTCAAAACTAAATTTCCATTTTGGTTCAATAATTCTACTGGGAAAATTTCAGCTTTAAAAGTATTTAAAAATACTTATAGGTAATAATTAGGTATAACTAGATATAGGTACGGTACATGAGGCACGAATTTAATATTATAGTAGCAGAACTAGTAATTAGGCTCACACACCACATTTTCAGATAGGTTGCTGTATTTTTTTTTCAAGTATTTATAGTTTGGATAAATTAGAAGCATAAAATTATCAAAGTTTGATCAAAGATTATTTTGTTGTTTAAAACTTACCAACCAGGATCAAAGTTACTTTCGTCTCCTTGTTTATACTCTCATCATTATCATCATCAGCCTCAACAGTCCATTTCTACACACTTACACATAAGCCTTTCGGCACTCCACTGAGCTTGGTATCATTCTCATCCAATCCTTGCCCGCTGCTTTACGAACATCGCCGTCCAACCGCGTTTTAGGACGCCCTAAAAAACGTGTGCTTATTCGTGGACGTCTCCTAGTCTAAACTATGATATGAACTTATAAGACTCACCATCCAGGGTCTGTCAGCACATTCTTCCCACTGAAACTGTAGATCCTGGGCGCGTGGGCGAACAGAGCTCCTGAGCCATCGAACATTTCGCCCCAAGAGTTGAAAAGCACGTCCCCTCGTATGTTCACGACGGGAATCTCGCGGTCCACCCAGCTCACGATCGTATCTATGTTTTGGACCCTAGGATAAAAAAAAATGCACTTTAGTAGATCTGCTGACCATTATACATACATATAATCACGCCTTTATCCCTAATGGGGTAGGCAGAGCGTAAACGACCAACAAAAAGGTCTTTCTGCCACGTCTGACAAATTTTGAGGGTTATTCCAGATGGATCTGTATATAAACTCTAAATTACAATACTAAAACCCTCATATCCTTTAGCTTATTTTTACAGCATGCCCGGGAGGAGATGCAGCTGGCATATTCTATGTTTTTCTATCACTCCCAGTCCAGTCCATATGTATGTATGCTGACCATTATTGGCAATAAAAAAGGTACCTGCTGGGTCAATCTTTTAATATTCGCATGGCACAGACGCAATGGTGCTTCTTACATGAGAAAATTAATTCGAAAGTGTAAATTGATGGAGGGATGAAAGGATATGATAACTTTTATACCATGGTATTCCACAAAAAACGCTGCAAATATTGTAACACACTCCAAATTTTGTATATGTGAAAATATGAAAGAAACCTTCGGTAAGGATTTTTCTAATGACCCGTATCACAGATTACTTAACAGTGGCACTCACAAATGTTGAATGCTCGGTCTAAGGATAATTCCACTTCAGTTGAAGGTCGTTCATCACTCTATTAGCCACCATTTCTCACGACAATCTATTTTTCGGCGCCATTCTTTGTCACCTATCCTATTGCACTGAGCTAATGTATGGAACAGACATCATCCAAGCACTTTATGTCTCATTTAATATGTGTGCATGCACTCATATTCATACTAGTGGTCTGACTCGATTTTTTAATAAAAAAGAGTTAAAAAGTTAGAAACATGCCGAACTGGGTATTAATATAAAAATAATAATTTTTCATTAGTAATTACCTCAACATAAACGCATTAAAATTATATACGGACGAAATTCATGCGGAATGCTTATTGAATTTTGTGGACATGTCGTATATTCGTGATGGCTGTTCCATATACGCTAGTATAATAGTAGTTCAGTGTCCTATTCCGCGAAAGCTGTCCCTACCCTTTTGTGGCAAAGCTGTACAATCTCGCAGGTAAGTCAGCCACACTCGCCAAAACCACCCTCGATTTTCTGATCGAATGAAAACGCAATTTCCGGTTCGGTTCAGACGGCGGAGTGACGTCATATCCAGGCTCATCTTTTCCAAGCGATATTTTATTGCAATATGCCATTTGATGCGTCAATAATATAGCAATTGCACTTTAAATCCTATTTATTCGTAAAATACAATACAATACAATACAATATATTTGATATTGTTTTTTTTAACTTTGTTTATAATTTTTTTTACTGACTATGAATTAGATCACTACACTTGTTTACTTACCTACCACAATACTAATATAAAATAGCTACAGATCGTAGACATGTAGCAGAAAGCTACGCGGCGTAGCGATCTGCCTACGCAACATTTCGTAGGCATTTTGCAACTTTTGAATCAAGCATTTTATAAGCAAACAATGAATGACTGCACATATTATTATGTATTGGTCTGCTTTGACAAAGTTGAAAGCAAGGTCTAGTCGTGAATGGGCAGCCTCGCGCTGGAAGACAACAATAGGCGTTTGTATGGAGGTGACAGAGACGTGTAGAAAACTTTTGTCGCGTTATAAAAACATAGTATATATAAATATATTATGTACGCTTAATAATTTACGTACCTATAATACGTTTTATACATTATTCTGCCTACATTGCACCTTTTAAACTTGAAGAACATTATTTTTTTAGGTTAACCTTCATGACCTGTCTTTATTGACCTTTTCTTCTAGATATACATAAACCTAGCTACCTACACTTTACATACCTATTGCTCAGAAAAGGCGTACTCGAATATCAAACCTTACCATGTTAATTTTTTTTTAATAAATTTAATAAATGAAAATATTACTTCAACAAAACTCATGATGCATTAAAGAAAATATGAAAGAGAAGTCCCGCAAAATATTCAATCTGAAACTTTATTGAATATTGATGCCTTCTGAATACCTATTGGTTCTAGGTAATCAAAGTTTACCTTGCAGCTTGGAGTAATAATATCTTTCTGAGATTCTCTTGCATTCATAGGTCATGCAAATAATGATCGCATCATAATTTAATTCGTCCTAGGTAGGTACATTATTAGAGATAATCAGTGCCTGTCGTGTCTTTTTTTCCTATGTATTTTATCCTTTGTATGTTCTGTGTACAATAAATTGTTAAATAAATAAATACATTTAACGGAGAGAGAGCATAAAAAAAATGTTCCTGCTGATACTATCCCCATTATAACTACCTACTGTTAAAAAACAGACGATGGGCTGATTACCTGTCTCTATTATCTTTTGCAAATATCATCAATTTAACTAGGCGGTTAGTGCTTTACTTATCCCGTTAGGCATAAAAGCGTGATGAGGTATACGTATTTGAAAATATGTTAAACGTTTATTTTTTAAATGCGGAAAGTCTTGCGCAATGCCGAAATGGAAAGTTGAAAGACGTAAGGGGTTTCAAGTTCCTTTTTTAGTATTTACTAGACAGTGTGTATACTGCTGCATTGCGGCAAAATGTAAACCGAAATCTAGTTAATTAGCAAATTAGTTATATAGTATTTTTGATTATGATAAGATTAATAAGGTTAAATAGAGACGTCGTTTTAGTGTCAAAGATAAATGAATAAGTGTCATAGAAATTTTGTAAATGGCTTCTTGTTCTTATTCTTTTGCGCGAAAGTTTTACATTTTAGGTACCTTCTTAATAAGGGTACTTAATATACCTAAATAAAAAAAAAAGATTTTATAGGCAGGCAGCCTTAAGTTACTTAGGGCCCTTTTTACTTGAGAATTTGGGACAGTGTTAAAAAAATTAAAGAGGAAAACTGAAATAAAAGTTAGATTTTCACAAAAGAAACATGTATCGATAGAGTTACAGGGAAGCCACGTCTTTGCGCGTCTGATTCTGCGGCAACTTTTGCGTCTGTTTTGGCGTCTGTTTCTGCGGCGGCGTCTAAATTGACAGGCCATGACCAATATAGACCAAGAGCATGATGCCGATACACTTGTCTAAAGTTTTGATAATATTAAATAAATGATACCATTTTGAATTAATGATGCCTGTATAGCAAAACAATACCTATTTATTGTTTGTAATCCAGTAGATTACCAATTTAACTTTTTGATGTACATAATTGGAACACATACAAAATGAAGGAGACATTATTTACGAACTATATACTTTTTTATTTCGATTATATTTCGATTGGTAGACGTTTGATAAGTTTTCATTGAGGTTTGCCTCACTCCATGCATACGTTTCATCTGTTTCGATGGTCATCATTTATCGCTAGGTTGACTCCTGTACTAAGAAGCCGCGACCAAATGCGCGAATTTATGTAAACATGTCACGTAATGTCAATATATGTCTAATATATGCCATGTCAAAACCATGGACTTATTGCTAGTAACAGGACTGAGCACTAGGTATAAAAAATTGACATTCTAATATAAGTTCATAGGGTGTAGGTAACGCCCTATGAACTTGTATTTAATATTGAATATGGTCTGCCAGAGCTATCATATGAAAAACGAGTCGAGTGAGATAGAACTCGTATCGAACGAGATACGTGATTTCTTTGTCCCTTTGTAATCGTTCATTTCATAAGTAAAAAACATAATTAAAAGCAACTATCATACATAAAAATAAATAAAAGCAACTAGGGGAGACTGTTCCGTAACCGTATGGCTAAGGCTCAGTAACAAATAAAACAAAATATTGTTTAGTCAACATTTTTGATTATCAATCTTTCTACTATCTCTTTCTTAAACTTTACTCTTTCCTATTTTAGATAACGCCAACTCCCGCTATATATCGCCGCAGATGAGCTTTTAAATAAGCTTGAGCAACTTCAAATCAAAATTCGTTTATTTTTGGACTTAAATGTCAATCAAGAAAAACGACTTGCATGCAATAACACACCGCTAGCAGAATTTGAAATATACCAGAAAAATAAATTTTAATTACCTAATAACGATAATAAGTGCAGTGCATCATACGATATTACCCCAGTATACGGTTTTAAACAAACAAACAAACAAACATTGAATGTGCCAGCCGCATCTCCTCCTGGGTAGGTATATACTTTAAAAACCAGCTAAGGAATTCGAGAGTTTCAGTATTATTTTTTATTTAGGCGATAACTCAAGTTCAACATTGGTAGCAATTCATGGTTGCAAAATACGCGACTTAACTAATATAAGTCCATACCTGTCATTTTCTACCATGAGAGAACAGAACCAGATGGCAATAATTTTAGTTGAGATTTAGTTAAGTCGGGATAGTTACGAATCGGGGCCATTATAACTGTTTAACAGGGGTATCAAAGCACGTATGTGTTTGATTTATAATGTGTGCAAAGCGCGAAAGTCTTCAAATATATTTATTTTGTTTCTGCTGTTTTGCTGACGTCTGATTGGTGGTCCACTGCTCGCAGAATTACGGTAATAAGTGCAGTGCACCATAGGATATTACCCCGGTATACGGTTTTGGAACTTATGGAACGGTCTCCTTTATTCAAAAGGGACAGAGAGTTCACATCTAGCTATCTCGCACGGCACATTTTCTTGTTGCCGGAGCTCAGTCCTGTTAACATATTGTCCATGTCCGTGCCAGATAACTTTGCGGTTATGTATGGCGCTAGTGTCTTTAGAACATGACACTTTGGAGACTGGAAAAATTAGTTCCATTTTTCTTCACGCGCAAAGTTATTTGGCACGGATTCATGGTCAAAACATGTTAGGGCTGCCAGGTGAAAATATTTTGCAATCTTATCACAGCGTAGTAGTTCTCCAACTGAAATTATATGACGGAAATTTTTAACTATTTATTACATAAAAACTTAAACATTTAAAAAAAATATACAAAGTGACCCACATCCAAAAAGCTATATACCTACTATTCACATTAAAAAGCTTGTAGCTGTAAAATTATTCTAATGTAATGTTTTTATCGCGGAACATTGACAGAAATTTCCGTCAATCAGGGGAACTACCCAGTACAAGGAGGTTTTATTCTGAGTATCACGGTGCAAAAGTCGGATTAAAAATATATATATTTAATCATTTATTATTGCACACAAATAACATCCTAATAAAAGTAAACAAAGAACCTGATACAGACAATGGGCCCGATTCGTAACCATCACGACTTAACTAAATCTCAACTAAAATTATTGCCATCCCGTACTCTTCCCTCATGATAGAAAGTGACAGGTTTGGACTTATTAGTTAACCACGAATCGCTACCATTGCTCTATAGAGAAAAATCTTACAACAGACGTTTTGAAGCAACCATTCGCGGACTGGCAAACACGAAAAAGCCAATTGCCGAATTCGGGGTTTGGCAGGTATGTAAAACGACCAATCCGCGGAGTGGTACTGATGAAATGCCAGCCCGCGAAGTGAGCAGTTATTGATTCAACCACACCGCGAAATGGCATAGAAGAAATGCCAGATACCGAACTAAATAAAAAAAAACGCTGTCATGGGTCGTCGGGTCAACATGGATCGTGTCGGCGGAGATGAGTTGTCAGTGCGGGGAAGAGTTATCAGTGCGGTGCGGGGTGAGTTGTCAGTGCGGGGTGAATTGTCAGTGTGGGATGAGTTGTCTGGGCGGGGATGAGTTGTCAGAGCGCGATAAGTTGTCGGTGCGGGATAAATTGTCAGCGCATCATAAGTTGTGTGACACTGACAACTTATCCCCGCACTAACAACTCATCCTACACTGACAACTCGTCCCCCACTGACAACTCGTCCCCCACTGACAACTCATCCCGCACTGACAACTCATCCCTGCACTGACAACTCATCCCACACTGACAACTCATCCCTGCACTGACAACTCATCCCGCACTGACAACTCATCCCCACGCTGACAAATCATCCCCTCTCTGACAACTCATCCCCGCACTGACAACCCAACCCCGCACTGACAACTCATCCCACACTGATAACTCATCCCCCACTGACAACTCATCCCGCACATATAAATCATCCCCGCACTGTCAACTCATTCCCTACTGACAACTCATCCCGCGCTGACAATTTATCCCACACTGACAACTCATCCCCGTTCTGATAACTCAGCCCGCACTGATAACTTAACCCCGCACTGACAACTCATCCCCGCAGACATGACCCATGTTGACCCGACGGCCCATGACATCGTTTTTTTTAAATGTAGTTCGGGGTCTGGCATTTTGTCAATACCACTCCGCGGATTGGTCGTTTTACATACCTGCCAAACCCCGAATTCGGCAATTGGCTGTTTCGTGTTTGCCAGTCCGCGGAATGATCATCAGTGATCGTTTTAGAACGCTCAATGGCCGAAATAAAAGGACATTTCGGGGATTGTGCGCTTTGCATTTGCTAATCCGCGAAATTATCCTTTTTTTTCCGGCCAATGAGTGATTTCGGGGATTGTGCGTAACATATCTACTAACTATTATTAAGTTAGTAAAAAGTCGTCCGTTTTCCGTGACGAGATAAAAAAAAAACTAAAATTATACAAGTGGCAGCCCTAAAACCGTACTGATTTGGCAGATGTTTGGCAGACGCACGGGCGATTTTTTTGACATTCGCAATTCGCACCGCCGGACGCCGAAACACGTGGCCTCTCTCCGAAAGACGTGGCCTCTCCCATACATTCCCATACGTTTGTTTTTTTCGCAAGACGCGCCGCCAGTTTTGACGCAAGAAAATTCGCGCATGCGAAAAAGACGTGGCTTCCGCCTTAATAATAATCATCAAATTTTTAAAATGATTCCCATATAATATTTTATTTTCAGCTGTCAGCGGTTTAGATGAATAGCTAGATACCTAGAGTCATAAATAGATTCATACCTGGAAGATATAAACGCACGGAATGTGCCCTCCAGGCCTGCCTTCTGAGCCTGCCTGTGGCACTCATAGTTGGTACTGCTCACTCCGTGCATGTCCCCCGTATGGGGCTCATCCAGTGCTGCTAGCCGCAACTATTAAAAAAAAAGTTTTTTTTAGACGTAACAAAAATTAACCTCGAACCTACGACCTCCAGAGTACAGTGCCGGTGCTGTAACCCACACAGCAAAATGTCCTGAGTTCAGTCGCCATACGACGAACTAAATAATGGTTTTCATAAGTGTGACTTTTTGTGTATGTGTCTGTCTTTACTGGCATTTCTAAACCGAATGATACTATAATTATTTAGAATTTAGATCAAGTAAAGGAACCATAATCTCATAATTCAAATCATAATTCGTTCACTAATGTCAATTTAATAATAGTAACAGTACTGAACCAACGCAATTAGTAAAATTATCATAAATGTATTTGAATATTAATTAAAAATAAATATTCCTACACGAAAATAAAAGCAAAGCACCAAAATTATCATAATTACCTTCATTAATATTAAATAAGTAATTACAATTAATACCTTTGGAAGCAATGTTGGAAGTGGATTTTCAGTAATAATAATAATTGAATGTGATTTATATTTTGATTCTTATAAAAGACATCTTCCATCAACGTTTCAGCAGATAACACAAGACAAGATACCGTAATCTCCTTAGCAATATAAATCATGTCAACAAAACTGTCGGATTCACTACATCTTTTCTGTCTCTTATGGTAGTTTACACCGGGACTAGATGCGACCGCGGCATAAAGCTGCTTGAAGATACGCTCTTTGTACTACGTAGTGCCAGGCTGCAACGCGCGGCGCAGGAGCCGTATTTTTGAATCACTCGAATCGAAATGCGGCATACGGAAACGGTAACTCTCGCATGCGATTTCCATACAATTTGCCATGCGAATGTTGCTCTTTCGTATGCAAACTACGATTCGAGTGGTCAAAAATACGGCGTCTGTCAATAAAATTACTTTTCTGCGTAGTAAATAAAGTGCGCGCTGCGTCACGTCGTGTTGCTTCCCAGTGTGAACTAACCTTTAAAGGAAGCCTGTGCTATACATCACAAAATAGAAATGCACAACATTATAAGGGGCACAGCGCCGTGACCCAAGGGAACACAGCTCTTCTGATATCGCAAGATAAATGGTCCTTAGCTGTCTCCTGAACGCTGAAGACAAATTAAGTCTTGATAGAGAATAGAGGAAAAACGTGCAAACTAAACTGGAGAACACAGCAAAAACTTTGAGACACTGTTTATTAAATTAGTTATCCAAGATGTAGTATCCAATATTAAAGCTCGTATTTATAAAGCGATCTCAAGATTGAGAGCAATATTAAGTCTGGATTTGACAGATCGTTTTGTACTGAAATGACATTTCTGATACAACTCAAACTCGCTGTCACTCTTGAGAGCTGATTATAAATACGGGCCTAAATTTCCTGTTTTAACAAAAAACAAAAACTTTTGAACGAAATGAATCTAATCTAACAGGTGTGTTGAAATAGTTAATTCAATGTTATATTGTACATAATTATGTAGGTATTATTGAAACTAGGTATCCTAATCCTAATAATGTACAAAGGCGAAAGTTTTTGAGTGAGTGTGTGTGTATGTTTGTTACTTCTTCACGTCTAACGGCTGGAGCGATTTAAATAAAATTAGTGTGGAGGTAGCTGATACCCTGGATTAACACATAAGCTACTTTTAGCCCGGGAAAATGCCTGATTCCCACGGGAAACTCAGCAATGCCGCGGCAGCGGGCGGAATCTAGTATAATATAAATTTAAGGTCATGGTAATTATAAAAGAACTGGTATAAACTTACCACTGGACCTTCACCAGCTGGGTTCTTATGATGGACTAAGCTAGAAGTTTCTAGAATAGTCTGGAACGGAGTGCGCGTCGGTCCATTTGACGGCGGTGTGTGGATAGCCAACAGGGAACCCATCTGTCACAGAAACAAAAATTATAAAGAAAACGTTATAAAGAAAAAGTTTATCCAAAGTATTAAGACAATAAAAATCAAAGTTTACCCAACCTTTCTCAAAATAAGTACATGCAAAGTGTTTTAGTTGAAGATCTAAAAAGAAATATTACATAATATCATTCCAAATAACTCTAAGATTTCGCCCTAGGGGACAAAATGTACCTAAACTCCATTATGACTTTTGAACAGTTTTTTATCCAAATACTTAGAAAGTATTTACTTTTTTTTCTTACTGTCAAGAAAATGTCGTTATTAAGATATTAAGATGATATTATGCTTATGTTTAATCATATTAATCAATGGCAACATTTTAATTTTCACGGACTCATTTTTTAATGTTAGAATTATAATAACAGCAGCAAGTAGCAGCTCCAATTACCTACTTGCATTAATTATAAAAACCAGAGTCACCACTCTAGTTTATTAGTTGAAGTAGAATGAAATTTATACGTAGGTAGCACTATCTGGAGTGTAATAAAACTAGGTTGGCATGGTTTATGAAAGCTAGAGTGGAGTTGTTTGATGGAAAATATTTCTAGATAATTTTATAACGTTAAACAGGCAACATAAAATTGACGTCGTAAAAAGACGATCATAAAAAGATTTGATTAAATATGTTTTTATTTACGACCTAAAAGTCATGGAAATAATGGTACTACTTAATTTTTTAAACATACTTGAAATTTTGGCAAATGCAAGGAGGTATTTTTCTTTTCGTACAGTCAGCAAAGAAAATATATTTGCAGGCCCGCTCGAAACGGATGAGATTATTTCAGGAAATTATGGTATCGATTTTCATGAAATTTTGTATATTTGTTGCAATAAATCAATTGTGCAATTATACGAAATTTCATGGAAATCCATAAATAATTTCCTGAAAATAATCTCATCCGTTTCGAGCGGGCCTGCAAAGATATCTCCTTTGCTTCATTTGGATCATTTGGACCATCGTGGTGATAGAATTAGTCAGCCTAGCCACTCCGTTATGGTGACTAGCTGCTGTACTATGTCTTTTGTGAGAAAGTTATGCAGCGCAATAAGCCCTGTGTATTTTTAGGAAGTACTTGACACATTAACAGTGAGCTAGGTAAGTACATCGCTTTAAGTATAGTAGTAAAGCTATGACAGATAATTCGTACGTCAAATGTTGCGCCTGAGATCTTAGTAAATCAATAATCTCTTTTTAGACCTAGTTTTATAATATCTTCTACATAAACAAGCGTGTTGTATAATGCCACTTACCGCTACATACTGCCAGCCATTGTTGACGCGCACCAGCATCGCCTGTTCTTGAATGACGTATGCCACGGTGCCTACCGGGCATATTGTACCCAACTGCAGGACAAGGTTTGTAATAAAAACACTATCATTGTATTTACTAGGAAATATGGAAACAAAGGTGTATGGTATGTAAATAAGAGAACACGTTTTTTTTTTTTACTTGCCGTTTATAATTCAAATTATAAGGTAATTTTTTAATACTGACTGAAATTTTGCTATTGATATCGATCATTTCTACCTTATTTTCACAAAATAATAAGATAATCGATCAAATTTACACAAAAATATCAGTCGAAATCGTCAAGGTTATTTACCTACTTCTTTACAAATAAATATGCCTATATAGATAGAAGCTAATATTAAGACGTCCAATTATTAACATGTAAGCTCCATTCTGACCTTTTGTGCTAGGTTTTGTTCTAACAATAACAATAATATCTAATTCAAAAGGTAAGCCTTAGAGACATTTACAGACAATTTCCTGACCAATGTAATATTTATATAGCGAAAATAGAAAGTAATCTCCTTAGTTATAAGTGAAACAAGTACAATGAAAGAAAGGGAACGAACAAATAGACATTTCAAAAGCTACTTACCCGTATTAGTGATTGTGTGGTCTTGAAAATAATTGTACCAACAATGGTCCTTCCGTCGTCTTCGTCTTCAAATTCTGAATTTTCCCCAAGAGGATCCAGCGGATCACGGTATCCTGTTTGTAAAGAATAGACAGCCATTTCAGGGACACAAATATACATATATAAATAGAATTAGAGTTTATTGGGTCGTTGTTTGACTCATAAAACTCACTAGATATGAAGAAGAAGAATATAATTGAGACTTAGTGAAGAATAAAAATACGATAAATATAGGTGTCATAGGACAGAATACCTAGATAAGTACCTAGGGAATAAAATTATGATTATGGAAAGTAATTAAATACGTCTATATTAGGAGTGTACGTTAAACTTAATAGTTTTTGTATACCCAATATTATAGTTAACATTTAACTTCTGCAAATTTTTACTTGAGGTCGTTAAAGATTCCTTCCATATTTGCATACAAATATCAAAATACAGTAGCATTTGGAGATCATATATTTATGTATTAGGTCCAAGCAACTGTGGTTCATATTTATATTTTTCTACGGACTTGTAGTAAGAAAATGTTTGCCGTTTGAATACAATATTAACAAATGCAGTAAGAGCAATGTTTACCCTAACTTTGTTTCTTGGTTTAGCATTTTTACTGAGTTTTTAATGTTGATACAGTTACGTACTTTGTTTTCATACCGTACAGCTTGGGGAGGTACTGTTCAAACTCTGCGAAACTTTGTAGCTTATTCGAGTGGGTTTTCAAGTCGACGTAGATACGGCCCGATGAAACCTGGTGTCAGAGTTTATAAACCACCTTAGGCCTTTAAAGTGGTTCATGTAACAACTGACAACGACAAATTTACTGAGACCAACGTTTTAACATGCCCTCCGAATCACGAAATCCTCTTCGTATCGACAATCATGAGATTTTTTTGGTTAGCTAAACTGGGGAAAATCTCACATAAATTGACAAATATCAAATTTGTGTTCCCGCAGGAATCGAACCCACCACCTCCGTATCAGGAACCCATGGCTCAGACCACTAGACTACTTTGTTTACTTACCGTAAAGCTCGGGCCGGTATTGAGGGTGGTTCAAACTTCGCAAAATTTGCAGCGGGTCTCGGTGTTTTCCTGATTAAAAAAAACGTATTTGAGTTCATTTTGAACGATTTAAAACAACACCTCAAGCGTTTTATTTATAACGTTATACTCTGTGTTTATCAATTAGGTAAAAAGAGCTAAAAAATATATAGGGTATTCAGTTAATTGTTGCCAATTAAGATGAGTTACAAAAACACTAAGAAAGACATCAAAACTCAGTCAGAATTAAATAATAATTGTTCACACAAAATTACCACTTCGGTTAGACAATTTGTACGAAGAAGCCATTTTTTTAATAATGTTTAAATATTATATTTTGTGTAATTTTGATACTATATTTTTTGTTGTTACTGAAACCTGACAATTAAATAAACACCATGTACAGTACAATGTACATTATATCGTTCAATCATTGTTTCTTTTTTTGCGATTGCTCTTACCTGCGACGGGTTCACGACGATTAATACCAGGGCTATCTGTCAATGTGTCCGTGGCAAACTCGTTGGGGTAAAGTGCGGGGGGACCTGGGGGCCCCGGGGGTCCCGGGGGACCTGGCACGGAAATGTATTGGATGTTAGTAGCTGGATTGCCAGGTGGCCCCGCGGTACCTCTCGGTCCTTCCTTGCCTTGAGGTCCGGGTAAGCCGTCGTATCCTCTGTCACCTTTCTCTCCTTTTATCTAAACAAGTTACGACATTTTAATGAGATTTTTAAATTGTAATGGTAAACCGACATGAGTGAGATTTTAAACTGTGACCTTGGAATACTTTCACCGACTGAAAGCTCTTACTACATCCGCGGAACTAACATTTCTCACATTATTTAATACGTTCAGTTACTGCAGCTGCAGTTACTGCAGTAACGCTCTGTGTACCCACGGTCGGTTTACTGCGTTCTACTTGAAGGTAAGCCGTGCGCCACCGGTGGTAAACTTCGGTCTGAACGTATTAAATAATGTGAGAAATTGTGAGTTTCGCGGATGTAGGTAGTTACAGCTATCAGTCGGTGAAAGTATTCCAAGGTCACAGTAAAAAATCTCACTCATGTCGGTTTAACATTGTTTACTCCAATAATTACTGAACAGCTTTTATATATGAAGAAATAACTTACCTTGTCTAAGTTGATTGCACCAATTCCAGGGTCTCCCTTTTCACCTTTTTGTCCTTGAGGGCCTGGTGAACCAGTTGCACCAGGCGGGCCCTAAAACCATTGATTATTTTCAGAAAATATAATTTGAAAGTAACGATTTACCAATTAAATGCAAGCCACAGAAAATGCAATGAGAGTTGCCGACTACTGGGTTAGAGATATTTCAGATAGGGCTTTGACTTGTAGCTGTCGTCACAATAGAAGATTTACCAATAGATTTTTCTGCCTATGTAAGAAAGAACAAAATATACACTTGAGCAAACATGAAAAGGCAGAAGTATAAAAATAACCCCAACGCTACGACGCTTTCATCCAAATAAAATGCCAAATCCACATAATTTGGTGTAATACAAAATAAATATTTTTGCAGCATAAAAACAGAATTTTGGGTGAGCGTTTCAAAAGATTGTTTATCTTACCGTCCCTCCAGGTAACCCGATATCGCCGGAAAACCCGTTGGTACCGGGTGTGCCGGGCGAGCCAGGTGGACCAGGGGGTCCTCTAGGCCCCTGGGGTCCCGGGTGCCCGCGCTTTCCACGTGGACCCGGCTCACCTTTTTCACCCTAAAAAGGTTTCAGTCGTGTAATAGTGGGTCCAATTCTGGTCGTCATCTAACTGTATAGGGTTATTCAGTCATGTTTTATGAAACGAAGCTAAATCTTAGAGGATTGTTAGTTAATGGGTAGTATTTAAATGTGTCGAAAAATGTGAATTAGGGATCTTTTTCTTCTGTTTACAAATAATATAAACTGACAAACAGACTAAGCTTTAAGTTTGTGACAGATACCTACAATTAAACCCAATTATTTGAGTAAGTAAAACTGGTAAAACCTATAAATTAAAATTAACTGTAAAATTAGGCATTATCTATAAATATTATCCTATATTTTTTCTTGTCATCAACCTATGATCAGAATTGTATACCATCGATCGTGAGCTAATAAATTATTAATGTAACATTATATAAAGCCCTGACTAAAGTTGTGGCCTATAAATATAAATTGGACCTTTTGTATCCCTCAAAGATTATAAATAGTCCAGTAAATAGAGAACCACAAACGACATTTACGAGTATAGTATCAAAGGCCTTATAGTCACGTCTGATTTTTTTTGACTACTATGTCCCTCCCCTCCTCCCCCCTCCTCGCGTCGTGCTCCTCATTACTGAGGGTCGTGATTCCCCCACTGGGAACTTAGTTTTTCTTTAACGATGCTTCTCCAGCTGGTCCTATCTTTAGCGACGTGAAGTGCATCGTGCAGCCTGGTGTTCAGCGCTGAGCGGATTTGGTCAGACCATCTGGTTGGGCTGCGGCCTCTCGGCCGTTTGCCATCGACCTTGCCAGTAACCATTAACTGTTCCAGGTTATGTCCATCTTTTCGGGCGATGTGACCAAAGAACTCCAGGATTCTTCGCAAACATACAGTGGAAAGCCTAACTTTAACGTTGAGTTCTTTTAAAATAGATGCATTTGTACGGAAAGCAGTCCACGGGATTTGAAGCATCTTCCTCCAGCACCACATCTCGAAAGCATCAATGCGATTACGGTCGGCCTTTTTCAACGTCCATGTTTCTGAACCATAACTGAAGATGGAGAAAACGAGAGAGTTAACTAACTTCATCTTTGTCTTCCGAGATATGTTACGGTCTTTCCAGATTCTCTGCAATTGAGACATTGCGCTTTTGGCCATACCGATACGCCTCCTGACTTCCTTTTCACAAGAGCCTGTGTTGCTGATGGTAGCTCCCAGGTAAATGAAATCATCAACTTTTTCCAGAGTTAGGGCGTCGGACATCTGAAGCGAATTATTGCGATCCACCACCATAATCTTCGTTTTGGCATGGTTGATTTTGAGACCAAGTTCCATGCTTATCCTTTCCATTCTGTCGAGGAGGCTAACCATTTCAGCTTCATTCGCAGCCAGAAGCGTTGTGTCATCTGCGTAACGGAGATTTGTTATTTTGGTACCACCTATGGTGACACCTCCTTCCCAGTTTTCAAAGGTTCGCCTTATTATGTATTCCCCGTATACGTTAAATAGAATGGGGGATAGAATGCAACCCTGCCTTACACCTTTTCCAAAATTGAATGGCTCCGACATCGTCCTTTCGACCTTCACAACGCCTTGATTATTCTGGTAGAGCGAATGTATTAGTGCAACTAGATGTTTAGGTACTCCAAGCTCTTCTAGTACCTTCCAGAGGGCCGACCAGATGACACAGTCAAAGGCTTTGCTGTAGTCGATGAAACATAGTATGACAGGAGTGTTGAACTCGTAGGACTTTTCGATCAGTTGGCGAATATTAAGTATTTGCTCGCGCGTCCCCTTGCCTTTAACAAAGCCGGCCTGCTCCTGAGGTATTTGCCAATCCAGGAAATAGCGTATTCTGTTGTTAATTATATGTAATAAAACTTTGCTGGCATGCGATATTAAGGCTAGTGTTCTATAATTATCACATTTTGATGTTGAGCCTTTCTTGTGTAATGGCAGAATGATTGATTTTGCCCAGTCGCCGGGCCATTCGCCAGTGCGCCAAATTGTGTCACATATTTTATGAATTGCGTTTGCTCCCGACGTGCCCATTGCCTTTATGATTTCAGCTGTTAATTGATCCGGCCCTGGTGCTTTCCTATCTTTACTATGTACCTACCTTTTATTTTGATCCCACAAAAATGTATCCAATAATTTTGATGATTCAACATATTTTTTTACAAATGAGAATATTCAGAGGGACTTTTCCGATGACCAAAAAATTATATTATTTTGACCCGTGTCTTAGTAAAATTTTGTAGTATAGCCATAGATATAACTACCTTATTTTAGGTTATGTATAAAAACTATTTAGCCGTACAGCAAATCATGTCTAAGTATTGTTCGCCGAACGACTTACCTTTGTCCAAATGGCTGCTTCTTCTCTGGATATTGCAACAGGTCCAGGAGGCCCTGCGTCTCCTTTCTCTCCTTTAGGTCCTAAGAGACCTGGCGCTCCTTGTGTCCCCGGAAGGCCTGAAGGCCCAATATCCCCTCTCTCTCCAGGCTTCCCGTCATTTCCCGGGAAACCCTGTGGACCCTCCATTCCTCTCTGCCCTTTTTCGCCCTTAACAAACAATTTTTACGGGTAAATTTCTTTGAATTCACTCTGTGGTAAATACTCCGAGAAAATGAGGTTCTCGAGTTTTAGGAATCTCATTATTATTCATAGGATTATTATTATTCGTGAACTTTGTTATTTCAATGTTAAGTTCTCTTATTATTTAACAACACATTGTTTTATATTCAAAATCTTCATTCAATGAAATAAAAAAAGTTACATTTTCATGCCAAAGTATACAGTTAGTTAGAGCTGGAGTAAAAAAAACGTTGTTTTTTATGGAAATTCGGGGTTGAGCCTACATTAAGTAGGTATAGGGTATTTACCTTTTCACCCCGCTCGCCCCGCTCACCCTTCATCCCTCTTGTGAGCGATACGTCCCGGGGCCCTGCGAAAATTACGACAAGGTCATTTATATTCAGAACTCTCTGTAAAAAACACTTACAATACAATACAAGTACATTGAACGCATTTGCGTGACATGTAAGGGAGTTTGTGCACTCATCCATAATTATTAGATTCGAATGGCCCTCCTAATAAATGTATGATAGCTTGTGCTGCATCTATCCATATCCGTTTCATTTATCATTTTTTTATATACGTATTGGATACGAATCTAAAATGGTATGGATGAGTGCACAAGCGCCCTAATGAAGAGCACTTCTGCGTGCTTGCAAAAATGTTGTGATGGGTGCAGTGCATTATTTATGAACCCATTTTTTATTTCATTTCTGCGTTTGAATTCAAAATAAGTTTACTAATATGCCTAACTATTCATCTCATTAGACATTTTGCTTGCCTTCTTTCCACCAAAATTTTTTAGTCCTTTTACAAAACAGCTTATTTCCCTATTTTTTCTTGTTAAAATTATCTAATCTACACAATTAGCAAATTCACCAGGTAAACCGTATATAGAAGGCACTTCCACAGGAATTATAACACAATTAGTAAAAGTTATCGTTACCTACGGTCGTAGCCAAGTTAGGAACAACATTAATTGCGTTTCGCGACCTCTGGCAAAGTTGGATAACTGTAAATGAATGAGCCGATATTCTCACTAACATATCTAAAACATGAATAGTTTATTCGAAATAGGAATAGAAACTAGCTGAAGGGGTGGTGTTAGGAGTTCAAAGTTTGAGTTAGAAAAAAAAACTTAGATAAAACTGGTCTAAAACTATACAGGGTTTTAAAAAAAATGCTGACCGTATTTTAGGGTGTGATTCTACCCATGAAACTGAACAACTTTCCCCAAGGAACATATTAAAAATATTTTGATTTTTATTTCATTGTGTAATTTGTTCAGATTCGTTGCCTAAGGCCCGACTAACGAGGAAGTTTGTTGTATGGAGACATCCAACAAATTCCTCAGTCTTTGAAACTTTGCAGGTGATAAATTTAGGTAATACAGATTACAGATGTAAGATAAGCCAATACTTTTTATGACCCTACATTAGGTATTTTTACCTAAACGTGAAAAACGCTTATTACTCTCTGTGAATAAATCCTCAGGCTAAAATAATTTCTTTATATGTATGTTTGTATTAGTAGAAATAGGTATGTAAAGGAATCCAAAATAATTTCTATTTGAGAGATAGTCTAAATATAACTTTTAACATTTTGCTCTATAAGTCGTACTGAAAAATTGCTCCGCTAATTATTATTCTTTAAAATAGTTTTATTTACTAAAATAAATAGCTTTGTTTGATAATCCAATAGATTTTCCTTTTTGAACTAATCAGTTTAATTTTTGCTCAATAACGTAATGTGAAAAATTACTCAGCTTAATTTAATACTTTTATTAGTTAAGAATCAATATATTCTAATAGATTTTCCAATAATCCAAAGGAATTTCGGCCTTTTACAAACGTTTTTAAAACCTTAACAATACGGACGGTCGCGGGTGTGAAGAGGGGTGCAGTAGCGGCGGACGGCGCGAGCCGCGAGCGACACGGCTCGGCGGCGGGCGGACCGGCAGTTTATTTACCTTTTTGAACTTATCAATTTTATTTTTGCTCAATAACGTAATGTGAAAAATTACTCTGTCTATTTTTATACCTAAATTTATTATTACTATAAAACTCGAGAGTAATACTGCCCTCAGAAGGAAAAAAACCATAACTCCAGATTTTAGTGAAATCCACTTTTTTACTGTTTCCTAATATTGAAAAACAGACCTATTTTTCTGTCTAGGAATGGTTAAAATCGAACAATAAATGTCCAATTTAGAAACCATAACTACACACTTAGCTACGTATTTCACCTACCATCAGAAGAAAAAAAACCATAAGTGCACTTCAGAAGCAAAAAAACCACAACTCCAACACTTATGGTTTTTAAGACTATATTATACGAAGAAAAAAAACCATAAGTGCAAAAACTTGGCAGTTATGGCTTTTTTCCCTCGTATATGATGTTTAAAAAAAACACAAGTACAATATTTGTAATGATATTTATAGTTATGTATATATTTATAAGTACTTGAATTTCGTAAAAGCGCGGCCGTCTCACTCTGCTCACACGGAATTACCAAAATCTTTCTATTTTGGAAGTATTAGGCAATGTGAGTTGCATGATGCACATGGTTTGAACGAAACAATTAATTTGAATATGAATGTAGGCTTGACCTCAGAAGGCTGTGAGTGGTAATAACGAGGTTTCCGCGAGCACAACACCCATATTATCATCGCCTGGCTAACTCCAATGCAAAAATTCAGTTTACTTCATTTTGTTCATCAAGCCGTACGTATTACGCTGCCCACTCTGCCTGTTGAATTCAAGTCGCAACCACGTCAGGCTCTGTAGGTGTAAGTTTACACTGGTCGCGTAAAAAATCTATACGGTAACAAGCTAACTTGAGCCACAGGATGGCTAATGCGGTTACCATGTGTGTGAACTTACGCCCCTTCGCTCCCGTGGCCTGCTTACGGTTGCTTAAGGCAGCTAAAGCAGTCTGCGTGCCGATGCGCAGTTAAAGCAAAGCAGCCCACATGCCGGTGTGCTGGTGGGGTGCGTTTTGCGCGGGCAAATAAAGCAGCACACGTTCCGGATGTCCTGGTCAGGGCGTGGTGCGCGGGCAGCTAAAGCAGCCCGCGTACCGAAAGTAATTTTTGTATGGCGGTCATCTTGAAAAATAGCAGAGTCACAAAACAAACTTGAAATCTAAAATCAGTGACCCCGAAATTTCCCAGACATCGATTTTAAGCCTCAACGGAGCAACTTGACTCCCGGCCGCCATCTTGATTTCGCCATATTGGATTTTTGACAAACACATTTTTTGTCCTAACACACACCTAAAAAAGCTCAAAACAAACTAGCAACCAACCTGCAATAGATTCTGCGATATATAAAATGAAATACATGATTTATCAACAAAATTTTGTATGGCGGCCATCTTAAAAAATGTCAGAGTCACAAAACAATCCATAAAAAATAATATCAATAACCCGAAAAACCCCCAGATATCGATTTTGAGCCGGATCGGAGCAACTCGACAAAGTTTTGACTACCGGCCGCCATCTTGAATCCACCATATTGGATTTTGTAATTTACCAAAAGTTGCCTACTCCGCAGAGGAGCAATAAAAAGTACTGCGACCCCTCACAGCCTCAAGGCAACAGTTTCCGCGCCAGACCCAAAAATAGCTCCTTATAAAAAAAACACATATGGCGGCCATCTTGAAAATAAAAATATATAAAAAAAAACGGGAAATATCGAAACAACTCCTCGAGGACCACCCGCATGCAAAATTTCATCGCGATCGGAGCAACATTTCTTTAAGCCGCCATTTTGGATCTGCCATCTTGGATTTTCGTGACCACCAGCAATTGACCCCCATCACCCTCTATGACATTCCTTTGAGCACCTCCCCTCTATCTCTAACCGTTTCGGAGATATTCGTCTTTTTATTTTGTATGGCGGCCATCTTGTTTTCCGCATTTTGGATTTTTTTCACCTCGTAGTTAATTTTCCCAGGGTGTGCTCTAAAGTTAGTTCGAGAACCATCTCTCTATCACCTATAGTATTGCCAGGCCGTAGGGTCACTTTATGATGAGGAGCAGTTTTTTAAGATTTCGGACTTTTTCCATACTCACCGAAAGTACCCGCGCACTTTTTTCATACATGACTTTTAGAACAATTATGTTAATCAGTCAGTGAGTTAGTGGGTTTTCAGCTTTTGTGCTTTGCTTACGGTTTCACCCGCGTTATATGAATTTTCTTATTAGAATGAAGTGTTTTCCCGCGGTAAAAAGTATCCTATGTCCGATGCCAGGTTAACACAAATCCCCATGCCAAATTTCATCTAAATCTGTCCCGCTGTTTAGGAGTAAAAGAACAACAAACAGACAGAGTTAATTTTGCATTTGTACTATTAGTATGGATTGATTTGCACTTATAGTTTTTTTTGTTCGTATTACTGTACAAAATCACTAATCAATGCTAGCGAAAAAAACATTTTCATTAAAATAAAATAATCTATTCAAAATAAGCAAAAGCTATGCAAATTAAAAAATAAAAGAAATAAAATTCTTCCTTTAAAAAAAACCTGTACCCGATAAAGTTCAAAAAGTTATGATCGTCGAAAGTCTTTTGCATTTCACGCGGAACATGCTAGGATGGAGTTATGGTTTTTTTCCTTCTGAGGGCAGAATATTATGCCTAGCAGCAAAAAAATACGACGAAAATAATGATTTGACATTATTGTATGTCAATTTGAGTCTAAAAAATACAAAGAGTTTATATTCTAAGGGAGCATTGTCTCTTTTTTTTTTATGAAATAAGAGCAGGGCCATCTAATGTGAATTTTTGAACTAAAATTTTGTGCTGTCAAAATGTCCCTAGATTCACTAAAACAAATAAATAGCTAACCAAACAACTCCGTTGCGCACTTCACCCCAATGAGTAAATAAACTGCCGGTCCGCCCGCCGCCGAGCCGTGTCGCTCGCGCCGTCCGCCGCCACCGCACCCCTCTTCACACCCGCGACCGTCCGTATTGTTAAGGTTTTAAAAACGTTTGTAAATGGCCGAAATTCTTTTGGATTATTGGAAAATCTATTAGAATATATTGATTCTAAACTACTAAAAGTATTAAATTAAGCTGAGTAATTTTTCACATTACGTTATTGAGCAAAAATTAAATTGATAAGTTCAAAAAGGAAAATCTATTGGATTATCAAACAAAGCTATTTATTTTAGTAAATAAAACTATATTAAAGAATAATAATTAGCGGAGCAATTTTTCAGTACGACTTATAGAGCAAAATGTTAAAAGTTATATTTAGACTATCTCTCAAATAGAAATTATTTTGGATTCCTTTACATACTTATTTCTACTAATACAAACATACATATAAAGAAATTATTTTAGCCTGAGGATTTATTCACAGAGAGTTATAAGCGTTTTTCACGTTTAGGTAAAAATACCTAATGTAGGATCATAAAAAGTATTGGCTTATCTTACATCTGTAATCTGTATTACCTAAATTTATCACCTGCAAAGTTTCAAAGACTGAGGAATTTGTCGGATGTCAAAGGCTTCGTTGATCGGGCTGTCTTTTACACCCCGTATTTATATAAGTACCTATTTAAGTACTTTAATAAATAGCGTATGACGTATTTTTATCATTAAATATTCAAATAAAACTTGTGCCAGCACACGGCGGTATAAAAATGGAGTATTTTTTATGGAATAACAAGCCCGGTTTAAGTGTCCATATTGTTAATGGACAGCCAGTTTTATGTAAGGTAGTGAAAAATTTATAATCATGCAACGTTTTAGTATCTATAAATAAAAAAAACAATGCATATTTCACATGGTAATGCTGAAAAACAGTTATTAGTTTTATGTTTCAGCTGTTTAATGGAAAATTCTGCCCGTAATAGTTTATGCAGTAAGTATATAAATGTAACGAAATTCTTAAAGGAAAAATAATAATGGAACCGATATATTTAATCAAAATTACACATACTTTAATTC
Source organism: Scrobipalpa atriplicella (assembly GCA_029255725.1). Lineage (NCBI taxonomy): Eukaryota > Metazoa > Arthropoda > Insecta > Lepidoptera > Gelechiidae > Scrobipalpa > Scrobipalpa atriplicella. The sequence goes on from JARACY010000821.1 coordinate 27,651, forward strand.
GTTACCTACAATTACTCGTTTAATACACACTGAACTCTATATAAACTCTTTAACTCTATATTTAGTAAATTTAGGTCAATATTGGTTCAAATAAAAAAATAAATTAAGTTGAATTAAACGGTAAGGGATATTTCATTTCCATTGCGGACTCACCGCCGCACCAATCGTCACACCAGTGTTACGGTTCGGAATTATTATTCCTGACATTATACGAATTACCTATAGCTAAATAGATCATCCGCCTCGTTTTATATATCTTTCGAACAGGAACTGAAGCCTAAACATAGCCCTTTGAATTCATTATTTATACTTACAGTCAACATGGACATCATTAGGCAAGTCAAGTTGAAGATCTAATTTGAAACTTCTTACTAATGTAATTAGATTTCAAACTCCTTTATCCTTTGTTCTGTATTGTTTGTTTTGGAAACAACTAATTTCATTCGGACCCAAGTTTAATAGGTTAATTGTGCCGTCCAAAAATGGTATCTTTAACTCCGCTTAAAGTCTTGTAAAGTTGTTTGAGTAATCGTCTAATGAAATGTTTAAAGATTTTCGTTGTTAAAATATCGATCCGAAACTTCGAAATTAATTGAAGATAGTTAAAAATTCTTTGTAGGCGTACCTTATTGTCTACAGCGATATTTATCATGCAAAAATAAAATTTAAGGCTTGTTTTGACCATGAAACCATTTTATCCATGGAACATAGGTTGTTTTAGGTTTACGAGAAAAAAAATTGGACTTCTCATTTAAAAGGTGTCGAGTCGTTGTATGGGAGCACCATATTTTTTTTATTTCGGCCTTTGCCCTATAGCGAAAGTTGATTAGTTTCATGGTCTATATACCAAGGCCTTTAAATTTCTTTTTCAAATGAAAAATCCCTCGTAGAAAGTTTAATAAGACCGTATCTGAAATTGTCGTTAAAAGTGCTTGTAAAATAGTTCTTTAATTCTTACCCGTTCTTGCGATGTCACCCATGACTGAATTATCAGAAACCACAGGAGAACTTGGAGGACCAGGGAGTCCAGGTAAGCCTCGAGCACCTATAAAAAACGATAATTAAGAAAAAGGGCACAAAAAGATCAAAAATCTGTTTGATAAAGAGCTTGTGTTTATTAGACTGAAAAATCCTCTTGAAAGAGTTTCAAGTCTTAGAATTCCACGAGCGCAAAAAAGTAATCAGTTGATGAATCGGAAATAATAAAAAAAATGTTACTATAATGAAGTTCACAGAGAATAATATCTGAAAGAGACAAAAGCAATCCCCGGGTGAGCTATTGACCTTCAGCGAAACTCTAAAAGATTCAGATCGGAGTTTGACTACAGCAAAATAAAGGCGCCTGGCTTCGATCGTAAAAAGAAACTAAACTAATAACATAATACGCGCCCGGCCCGACGCAACTGCCCTGAAGGGTCTGGAAGAAATAAAGATTTTCCAAATCGTTACTATGAAGCCCCTAAAATCTTGCAAACGTGTTTTCTGCGCATAAATAAGGGTCATAGTGAAACATAAAATTTGATGGTTGAGTTAGTTCGTTACCTTTTTCGCCCTTTTCGGCTGGGCGTCCGTGCGCGCCCGGCAGCCCGGGCGATCCATCGCGGCCAGGCTGGCCTCTTTCCCCTTTAGCCCCATGTGGGCCCCTAAGACCCACGTTGCCCTGTAACACAGTTATAATCTTACGGGTTGAAGGTAACATAACGTGATGTTACGAGGGTCAAGCCGCCAGTTATTGCGTTAGGCCCGACTTTATTGTGCACATGTGTAATAAATTAGTCACGGGCCGAAAGATTTTATTTTGATTTGCGGCGTTACCGCTGTTTCAACGCGCTACGATTGAGATTGATTTGTTAGGGTAGAAAATTGACCTTCCAGGTTATTAACTTTTATAAGCATTGGAAGTGAAAGGAACGAGGTAACAGGTTTGTAACAATAGAGTGCCAATTTCGTAAATACGCGTAGCTCTATTTGGCGCAGAGGGTCGAAATAGTCGACAACCTACAAATGTTATCGAAAGAAAATCGGGGCGCGGAAATATCGGAGAAAACTTCCACTTTCGCTGGACCATTCACACAGTTTGCTCGGCTATTTGCTGGACGTGTCGCTATTAATCATCATTATCGATATCAATCATACGAGTAATAAACTTCTAAAAAGAACACGCATAATCACCATCCATCAAAATGGTGTGTACTTTCTGTGGATGTTACAGCAGAATATCCTCATTATAACAAATAGCTCAGCAATTTGTTTTCGTCTAGCGAATTCTATACAAAATCCATCTTGTCTACATTAGGCTTAGTAACTGGTAAGTATATTTGAACTCAACAAATGGCTTTAAATTTGCGTCCCTATTTTGCATAGTTTATTGCATGTTACCTTCAAAATAAAAAACCCTTACTAGATTTAACTTTAAGACTTACTTTGTTACAAATTAAAAACAAAAATTATACTCTCATATTTATAAGCACCGCAAAATTAAAATTGATAGCAAAACATCTTCCAGATGGTTCAGTAGAAATCATAATACCTTTGTGTGATTTTAGCAAAACCTTTAAATGTACGAATAGAACAAAATTAGTTTATTATATACAAAGTAGGTTTTTTTTCTGTGGAAATATCAGCTCTTAGATATGTAGGGCTGTAAGCCACCACTTTATAAAATTGAAACAATAAATATTACAGATTGATGCCTGCTGGTATATTTTCATATTGTTCATACACTAAAGTTAAAAAGAAATAAGTATGTGTATATTAACACATACAATCATAGCAAAACTGCAGTCGTGAGATAAAACATCTGTATACAAAAAGATCAGAAGTTTATTCTTGCGTATAAGTATTTAAACTGAAATTTAGCGACCCGTGTACAAATTAATGCAGCTGTTCTAATTCTCTCTGGCCTAAATACCAACACAACCAACACTCCAATTAAGCCAGAGTATCCCCAACAGTTTGAAGAGCATAATCATATTCTGTTACCTTTCTCGAGAGCTCGGTATAGTTTAGTGGATAGAGCCACTGCCCGGGAGGTCATGGTTCAATCCTCTCCACGCATCAATGTGTTTTTCGGTTTTCATATTCTTAGGTATTTATCTACGAATAGATTATATTTTATTCACAGGTGCAGTTTAGCCATACTTGTTTGTGTAAATGTACTTAAACGCACCATACCTTAATGTGCTAGATTTCGCCATTTCGTTAATTACGCACATAAGCACGCGTGTCTATATGCACAACTACAAGTTTAGCCAAACTGCAGTCATGAGATAAACAAAATACCTTATCAATGTTCTTGCGGTGAAGGAAAACATCGTGAGGAAACCTAGACTAACCTGCGAAGTTTTAAGTTTGTGTGAAGTCGACCAATCTTTACTGGACCCACGTAGTCGACCAAGACCTAAAAGTAACGGTAACTAAAAGAGCTGGGATGACTAACCCTTTCGCCCTTGTCGCCTTTGGGCCCATGTAATCCTCTTTCGCCTTTGCTGCCCTGGTATCCCCTCTCGCCTTGTGGCCCCGGAAGACCCATAGGGCCTCGTTCACCTGGAGGGCCTTGGATTGTGGGATTACTTGACCCGTACAATCCCGTTGTTTCCTGAGACGACGGGAAAATTGATCATTTACATACAGAGTATAACATTAATTTGGTAAATTTGCCGTCTTACGAGTAAGGAGACAGAACATTGAAAATAGAAATACAAGTAGTAAAAAAAAATATAGCGATCTTTAGGGTGAGAACCTACCCACAAAACTGAACAACTTTTCCCAAGGAACACTGGTTAAACAATGAAAAATATTTGGCACTCCCATGCACATGATGTTAACGGCTCAAGTAATTTTGTATAAAAGGGCCATTTTTTCCATATTTCGACCTATGTTCTTTGGAAAAAGTTGTTCAGTTTCATGGGTAGGAATCACACCCTATATTAGTTCGGTCAGCAGATTTTTTTACTTCCAGTATTTACTAAAAGGAGACCGTAAATCTTATACATAAACATTTCTAACGAAGAGACACTTAACTAATATTAAACAAATTTAGTTAGCATAGGAAAACTCATTTAAGTCAAGGACTTAGGTGGGTACTCGAATTTATTAAATTAACTTCCAAAATCTTTGTTGGGAAAATTAAAGCGGCATTTACAGTGATGTCAAAAATCTTTTACTTAAACTAAATTTCAGTACCTGGGTGTTGTTAAGTTGTCACTTGTTATTAATTTCTTACTTTTTATTTATCAAATTCTAATGTTCATGCAACTTATAAAAAAAAAAAATATTTAAAATATACATTTTTACCATCTAAAGTAATGAAATATATAACAGTAGGTATAAACATCTGAAAGTTAAGGTACAACTTACTATGAGTGCTGAAGTCACAGGGCCTGGAGGACCTGGGGGCCCTACGGGTCCCTGAAGACCAGGTGCGCCGTCGGCACCAGGTTCACCTTTAGGCCCTGGTTGTCCCTCCACGCCTGGAATCCCTTGATCACCCCTCTCTCCTCTGTCTCCTTTAGGTCCCAATGGGCCTGGTGGTCCCGGATCTCCCATTTGGCCCTGAGTACAATTAGTATATTCATTATGTATTTAGGTACCTACATCACAACTTATATAGATAATATTAGAAATAATGCCCATCATGGATCATATTACTGTAAATTTCTTTTTTCTGAAAGAATTTGCTGGTTAATGTTGTTCAGTTTCATTACCTGAGCAACCCTTTTAAGTTTGCGGGAAGCTTTTTCTTACACCGGTTATAGTTACTTACCGTCTTTCCAGGTGCCCCTGTAGTCCCATCAGCACCAGCGGGTCCCTGAGGTCCTGGAGGTCCTCGAAGGCTTGGCATCGTCTCCAGGATTACGGAGATGTCGTTTGGGCTGCATTTGCAATGTCCTGGCGCTAACTGCGTAGGACAAAATAAAACAGATCATTAATTTGTATAACTCTTCTTCTTCTTCTGATAAAATTCAATCTGCTATCTCTAGAACGAGAGCTTAAGGTTCAAGTGACAGAGGCTATTATACAACGTGTAACATAAAGGTTACATGCATCGTAAAATGTGTGAATCTACCCATGAAACTGAACAACTTTCCCTAAGGAACATAAGTCGAAATACGAAAAAAAAAATTGACTTCCCATACTAAATGACCTATCAGCTGATGCATTTTGTATGGAAGGTCAAAATTTATTTTTCGTTTTTCGACCTATGTTCCTTAGCGAAAGTTGTTCAGTTTCATTGGTAGATTCACACATTTCTCGATGCATATACCCTTTCTGTTACACGTTGTATATTTAAATCAAATATTACCAAGTTTATAATAAACTTTGACATTCTTTGACATCCAGGGTTTATGACCTTTTTTTAACCTATTTGTCTTGACATTAGTATCTCAAGCCATAAAATATAAACACTTAATGGAATATTTTGAGTAAGTTTTGCAAATTCTATGTTATAATTTATACAGGGTATAACTGAAAGGATATAATGCACCTGAAAGATGTGTCTCTCAATTAAACAACTTTTCCCTAGAACATAGGCCAAGAAATGATAAAAAAATTGGACATCCCACTCCAATACAAAAGTTTTCGCTGTTTGAGTCATTTTGCATGGGAGCAGGTTTTTTTTTTTTCATATTTTCGTCCAATATGTTCCGGACAAAATTGTTCAGTTTCATGGTCTAAGCAAGCTCTAATTACGGTGTGTAATAGGTACCTAACTCAGTACAAATTCTTTAATTAAGGTATGTTATAACAAAAATATAAATTCTTAAGATTTAAGTAACTAATTTCGAAATACTTACACTGACTTGATCTCCTTTTTCTCCATTGGCGTCTGCAAATCAAATTGTCTATATTAGCATAATTCCTTGAAATAATTACATTACATCGTACAATATCCTAAGAAATATAATACAAAAAGGAAATTACTTTTTTGATTTAGCGTTATAAGATATTGGATCAAACCCAAATATGACGTATCATTATGAAATCCAGTACAACCCTTAAATTAAATCATTCGCGAGCGATGAGAAATCGACGTTATTGGGGCGAATTACGGTTTGAAATTGATAAAATATTGCTCATAAAAATTTGAGTGCCAATTCCGTCGAATAATCTTTACGAAGCGAGACATTGCAGTGAATTACTAGAAACAAATAATATGTTTTGCTAGCTGGTTGGAAGTACCTTACCTACTCATTTGTATCTATATTGTGTTATGCAAAACAATTTAAACATTTAAACTGATTTAATGGTAGGTAATTCATTTACAAAAGAAAAGTTTATTACACAAAATTTTCCTTTTTGTCATTATAGTTGGCATAATAATCATAGGTTGGTAAAAAACGCGAGTCCAACTTGCACTTGGCCATTTTTTTAAATAATTCCACATCGTACTTAATTTTCAATGCATGTCAGACTGTAATGTGGAATGTAAATAGGTAGTTATCTACCTATTTTAATAGACCGACGGGATTGGCTTAAAAAATGTGTCAAGTGTTATTGATGGATCGGGAGAGTAAACGATGGTAAATGTGCAAAAAAATATTATATCCACATGAAATTGATTACCACATGTTGACATTGAAAGGATTTTGATGAAAGCGAGTTAATATTAATAAAAATAATAAACTTGAATAATTCATTAAGCAGCCAGCTAACAAACATCACAAAAAACTTAACTAAGTTAATATAATGTTTATTTTACAGACCTATCTATAAATTACAACTAAGTACAACTCGATAGTTATTATATTTAAGTTCTAGAGTGGACATCGCAAATCGGCAAACGAAATTATACCTAGTGTTGAAATATAGAAACGTCCTGAAACTAGGTGGGGCGATGATAATTATTCGTAAGAAAGCGGGCAGAAATTGGATGAGAACGGCTGAAGACCGATCTGAGTGGCGTGCCTATGTCCAGTGCCTGTTGTGTCTTTATGTGTCCTATGTATTTTGTCCTTGTATATTTCTGTGTACAATTAAATGGTCAAATAAATAAACAAGACGCGTAAAACAGACTTTTCGGTTGGCGGGATGGTGTGTCGTATACGATCGATGGTTCGACCGCCGAAGGTTCCGCCGCCGAAAGTTACGCAGGTGTGTTGCTACTTGCTACCCTTAACGCTATCTTAAAGCCTACGAAAGTATTTTTTATAAATAGTGCCCCTGGATAACAAAATTGATAGGTTGACTACCTATCAATAATTTATTACCGGTCATTTTTTTTTTTTTTTTTTAATAGCCTATAGGTCGTCCCACTGCTGGGCAAAGGCCTCCCCTTTGTCTTACCGGTCATAGAGAATAAAAATAGGGTAAAACTTACATGGTGAAGGGTGAGCTACAACCGGTAGACGGGTTTCTTCGGGATTTACCTGAGGACAAAACAATAAAAGCTTTATTAAAAGAACAGAAAAATATTCAATAAATACATAAATTATGTTTTTCATGAACTTTCGTAACCAAAATAGGTAAACCCGCTATAAGGATTTAATTTTGTTATTATAAGTATCTTGAAATATAATCTCGAATATTTTATAGGTACCTAATGCACCTAACCTACTCTACTATATTAAATTATCCTCTTTGTAAAATCTATTGTAAAAAAATTGCACATACACATCTTCAATATTATATTGTAAACACCATATTGTATACTCATACCAATAAATAAAATCTCTTTCTAGAATACTACTAGATTCTTCAATATATGAAAGTTCGGTTATAATGAAAAGGCCAACATAATTATGAGTGAATGCTTGTCCAATTACATGTCGATCAGATATACTTAAAATTGTAACAGTAATACTACTGAAACAAACGTAGACAAAACATAGCATTACATTATTAACATTTGTTGGCTATTATATTGCAATTAGATATACCGGGTGTAAGGGACAGCGTAACGCAATCTAATAGGGGTTACTTAGGCTCGTATTTATAATGCGATCTCAATATTGAGAGCAATATTAAGTATGGATTTGACAGCCCATTTTATACTGAAATGACATTTCTGATACGAATTCAATCTAGGTGTCACTCTTGAGAGCTGATTATAAATACGGGCCTTAGGCCCGTATTTATAAACAGCTCTCAAGAGTGACAGTGAGTTTGAGTTCGTATCAGAAATGTCATTTCAGTACAAAACGACCTGTCAAATCCATACTTAATATTGCTTTCAATCTTGAGATCGCTTTATAAATACGAGCCTAAGTCAACAAAAATGAAAAATTTTCACCGGGAAATTATATTTAGGACAAGAAAAAAATATTTGACTTTCCCATACAAAATGAACACCTCGATCAGACAATTTGCACGAAATAGCCTTTTTTCAATTGCTGAAAGAATTTCCTGGTGAAAGATGTTCAGTTTCGTTGACTGAACAACCCCATTCGTTTTTGGTAAGCTATCCCTTACACCCGGTATAATAAACATCATGTGACTGTTATTTATAATTAGTATAACTGAAGCATTTGTTGATAGTAATTTATGTTTAATGTTTCAGTTTGTATTTCGAGGTGTTTCGATAGTTATCTACTGTACCTATTACTTTTATAGAGAACTATGACTTTGAGGCCTGTATTTATAATCAGCTCTCAAGAGTGACAGCGAGTTTGAGTTCGTATCAGAAATGTCATTCCAGTACAAAATTAACTGTCAAATCCGCACTCAATATTGCTCTCAATCTTGAGATCGCTTTATAAATACGAGCCTGAGTGACTTGTCGGAATATTATCTTTACGTAAAACATAGGTGAAACATTTTTGTTTAATGTCAAATTTAAACGATCCAAACAATGTCAATGTTATTATACAAAAGGTTTTACCTGAGATGGTATTTAAAACGATTTATTTTATTTTATTTCGAATTATAAATACCTTATGCTTATTATTACATTGGTTGAAAATGGTTCAATGTTTTTATTGGTAGGTTATGTAATTATTATTGGACTCATACACTCGTTATTGAATTTTTAAAATCTAATGATATAATAATATTGTCATGAAAACAAATCAAATACTAGGTCCGTAAAAGCTTTTTCATCCCATCTATTCGAAAACGACGACTTTAATCGCATATAAGTGCGCCTAAAGTTGATGCTTCTAAGCGACATAGGTACTATTACTCTACTCTTTGCTAGAGACTGTCCCAGCAGGGTAAAAATGAGATTTTAATCCTCTTTATGAAAATAAGTGCGATTAAAAGAACTTTTAATCGCACTTTTTGAATTTGGAACCTCTTTTTCTTTTTTCTTGATTTGGCATGACTGACGCGGAGTGAAAACAGAATAGTTAGATGTCGAATTCAAATAATGGTACACTGGCTGGTTAGACTGCGCGACGGCTGATAAAATAAAAATAATTGAAAATGCACGAACTACGGCACGAGTGGGCAGCAGGGTTTTATAGGGAGCCCGTGTATTCGACTCTTTTTACGAATTATTAAATATTCAAAATGAGGTCTTCTAGCAGTGAAATTACCTATAACATTCTTATTCTATTATATTTAAATTTACAAGTGTTAGTTAGGCGCCTTTTTTTCTCATAGAGGGGGATGAAAAGTAGAGTGTATCACTCGGGAGCAAAAATATTTTTGGCTCGGGCGACGTACTTTGAATCCCTCGCTACGTTCAGGATTCTACTTTAGAATCCCTCGCTACGCTCGGGATTCTACTCTAGAATCCCTCACTTCGCTCTGGATTCAAAAAAACGCCCTCGCCTTAAAAATATTATTTTACTCCCACGTAATAAAATCTACTATAGTGTTTTTATTTACTCTCCCTTTATCTCTCTCGACTTATTGTTATGCCCACTTAGACTGATCAACAAAAACATCCAAAGAAAGACGATCGTCTAGACCTTAGGATACATTTCAGTAGGTAGCTGGCCTTGAAGATTTAAAAGCCCTCCACGTGCAAGTACTTATTTTGATACAATGAGAAACTAAACTACTTCCATTCTGGACTGGGAGTGATAGAAAAACATAGAATGTGCCAGCTGCATCTCCTCCCGTGCATGCTGTAAAAATCAGCTAAGGGAATCTAGGGTTTCAGTGTATTGCAATTTAGGCGATGGGCTGACAACCTGTCACTATGGTAATATACATAATTATCATCTGTATTAACCCTCAAAACTTGTCAGACGTGGCGGAAGGACCTATTTTTAGGTCGATTTTGCTCTGCCTACCCCATTAGGGATTAAGGCGTGATTTTATATATGTATGTATGAGAAACTAAACCTGTTATGGCTTGGTATATATGTCGCAGTGATATTGTAAATCCCGTGATATTGTAATTTAACTAGTGAAATTATAATTTATCGGTAGGTTAGGTTAGGTTAGATTATAAATTCCCTAAGTGAAATTATAATATAACGTCTTTGACTAAATCCCTGCGACATATACAAACGTTTGGTATTACTCACGGTTCTGAGTGCAACATGTACACAGGTAAAATAATCTTGCAAATAACACGTAAATAATTCCTAACGGCGGAAGAATATTTTAATATTCACAGAAAAGTCAAGCTAAAATCACAAGTATAAAATTACCGGCACGTTTTGCGAAAGCTATGGCAATATATGTGGGTAAGGCACTGAATGGACCCGATTCTTCTGACGTGTGGGTTTTTTCGAGTCGATCGACCGATGAATCCTGGTGTCAGAATTTTAAAACCGCCTAATAGCACGGCTAAAAGGCCTCTGAAATGGTTTTGTGAAACAACCACTATCCAAGATAATGGACCCGATATGGCTGTCTCCAATGATTGTCAATAATACCTACCTACGATATAGGACTAAATACGTTCAATTCACCCAACGTGCATTGGATTACAGATGTTGTTGTGACGTAAGCAGATCGTACACGGCAATAGTATTCCAACTGATAGGGGTATAAGCGTCAGATTTACAGCATTTCGCAGCAATTTCATAACCAATGCTGGTGAAATGTATTGAATTGCAAATGCATTAGTAGAAACGGTTCAATAGGCATTCAACCTTTGATATCATCGAATCCGGCGGGTTCAGTTTCGGTTATGGATACAGAGCTAAATCGAATAGGTACATTAATATTTTGGTAAAATGACACATTTTTATATTTTAGTTATCCGTGTGGTATGGAATCTGAATGCATCACTACATTTTTCTGCTCGCGGGCGGCGTAAAAGTTTACACAGTGTTGTCGATTCGGTGAGGATACGACTAAACTAAATCTTAACTAAAATTAAACTTTCTGTTCTCTCCTGATCATGACTCGTTTAGAGACTTTGTGCGCATCCAAATAGCCCCCAGTGCACGGGCAGCAGTGTAAAAGCTAATATCTACTTAGCACTGCGTTCGCAAATCCGCTTTACCAAGCAATGGTGTGTATGGCAGCTCTATGCCCGGCATTTCGGCTTACGTGTTAGTAGTTATAGATCTGAACTTCAAATCTAAACTTATAAAATCGTTTGTCCTTACTGACTGACTGACTGACTGATTCATCAACGCAGAGCCTAAACTACTAAACCTAGAATGATGAAACTTGGAGAGCAAGTTCCTTCTATTACGTAACCTCCCACTAAGAAAGGATTTTTGGATTTTCCCCCCCTAAAGGGGTAAAAAGGGAGTTTGTAGTTTGTATGAAAGTCCGTCAATTTTGAAGGTAGGATCTCCAAATTTTGTATTTAGACTAATAATTAAAAAACAGTGAATACGTGTTTTAGCGTTTTTGTATATTTTACCCTTAAATGGGTTAAATAGGGGATGAAAGTTTGTATGGAAATTCCGTAAATTTTGGAGGTATGATCTTCTTTTTTTGTATTTAGGCTAATAATTAAAAAATAATGAACACGTGTTTCAGCGTTTTTGTATTTTCCACCCCTAAGGGGGTTAAATAGGGGATGGAAATTTGTATGGGAATTCCGTTAATTTTGAAGGTAGGAACAGCGCGGGAACTCAATCCCACGGGAAAACCCTTAGCTGCGGGTGAAACCGCGGGGCGGAAAGCTAGTCTTACATAAATAAAACTACGAGAGGGTAGAATCTATGCTATTTTTCAAGGTATTTTCAAATTACTTCCGTCAAGGTTTCCTGACCTGATGATTTTCGTAGGTAACGAGAATTTTGAACCGCCTAAATACCTAACCCTTTACTATAACTGTTTGTGCAAAGTGTGTTCTATCAGCAACAGCGACCGAGCCCGACGCTTTAACGTAACCTCTGAAGCACTGAATCATTTTCATTGACAGACGATTAGGTGATTCAGCCTTCAAAAGGTATCGAACCCACAAACTCCGCGCAAATAAGAGAGACAAAGGACCAATACACCACAGAGACATTTAAAGTTCCCTTCAAATTTGAAATACAAATACCAACGCGATTTCTAGGCGCCAGATATTCATAGATTTAACGAGATTGAATTATTCATGTATTTAATTTAGCCAAATGTATTTTGAAAGTTCATATTAGTATCAGTAGGTATGCAGAATTAATGCACAGAGTCATTATGTATGTAAAGAGGATTGTGTTCAGTGGTCGGTGAAGCTTAGTCGTAATTGCATTTACTCTAGTAATACTACATTTAGATAAATTTTATTTGCGTACTAACAAGATATAAAGACTATCACGGTTATTTTTTTGTATTTTGTTTTTGTTTAATAATAAGCAAAAAATAAATAAAATTCAGGTTCATTTAATCCTTTTTTTTTTGTGAATAAACGTATTCAATATTGTTGTGTGAGCATTCCCATCTGGTTTGCATATTGACTAAAAAATAACACTATAAATGTTCATTGTTCAATCATCGTATTTTATCTAACATATGTGGATGATAATTTTATGAGTAAAAATATTAGCAGTCTTCAGTAGGTCGAAATTATTATAGTAACGCCTAAACGATCGATACTACAAGAAGAAGTAGGTCACGGATATTGTTTTTTGTGCTTCATTATCACTTTCTGAAACATGGAATTCAATTAAACTAAAATCCAGAATCCTTAATACAATTTTAATTTGAAAAAAACAATCTAAAATCCAACATCGACGAAAGCAAACGAAAATCCACCTGACTGAAAAAAAATATATCTTTATCGGTTCCTAACAGTCAAGTCACGCCCAAAAGCACTCTGTCGAAGCATGGGGTATTCTCGACGATACATATAAATAATTCATTCGAATAGGTAGAGTCGATATTGAGACAATCCTCTTTCGCTTGCCTCTTCAGGCGTTCTGGGATTAAGGCGAAGTTTTAGCGGCTTTTCGTACCGAGACTGGTTGAAACTGGTTCTTACTGGTTATGCAAAGAACATTCGACGTATCTTTTGTAAGCTTATCTCGTTCGGTTAAGTTTAAATCCGTTAAGCGAGGGTAAAAGTTATAATAATAAGTGATATGCATTATTAATATCTCCCTGTATTTAATATTGTGGATATGGTGGGTAAATGTAAAATGATTGAAAGTAAATATTGCGATAAAATAAAACAGAGTTGATTAATAGCATGTATCGGTGGTAAACACATAATGAAAGAGTTCGATATACTCATGAAACAGGGTATTTTCACAGTTTGGTCTATGAAGGTTTTTTAATGTTTATCTATTTAATTATTTTAAAGAATAAAACAAAATAATACTCTTGAAGCTTCAAACATTGAATTTTAAATACTGGTCTAATTCTACAATTTGACGATTACTTCTTGAGCCCGTACTTAGGCTCGTATTTATAAAGCGATCTCAAGTTTGACAGCAACATTAAGTATGGATTTGACAGGTCCTTTTGTACTGAAACGATATTTCTGATACGAACTTAAACTCGCTGTCACTCTTGAGTGCTGATTATCAATACGGGCCTTAGACAACACTTAAGAATCTTGAATCTAGAATACCTCCTACAGTTACACAACAAACTTCTCTTTAACCGAATTCTATATCGGAAATACACATCTCGGTTAAAGCCACCTTCCGAAGTTAGTTTCACACCACAGTCGATTACATTATCTCACTCCTCTTCTTCGAAAAATATATTTTTTTCTGACCAGGTGGCAAAGGTCAATGTTTTGCTGCCATGTTGTTTTTGTAGCGTGCTAATGGGTTTTCATAAGGAAAAAATGCGTGAAGGAAATTAGATTTAGTCTTGATGGTTCTTACGTAAGTCCTCTTATAAAATGAACACCTCGATCAGACAAATAAAAAAAAAAAATTTAGCTGAAAAAATAGTTGTTCAGTTTCGTTGACTGAGCAACCCCTATCAGTTTGCGGGACGCTGTCATTTACACCCTGTATTCTCTTACGTGCCCCACTTTTTGAGACTTCCTAGTCTGATTAGGAATGCAAGCCATACTTATCACCTGATTGTCTTACAAAATAAGTTATAATTTAATTTTGAGTAAGGCACGTAGAAAAATTACCTCCATTATTGATTTGTTCGACTTGAACCTATAACGAGTAAAATAATTATAGGCTTAAGTTTTAATTATCGCGTCAAGCCGCCGACAGTCAAAGTTTTGCATTTTCAAAGGTCAAATTGAACCTTCACTTGGGCGTTCTTACAGACTGAGTTTGAGAATGGCCCGAGGGCCACCAAGTCTTTTGTGAGACTTTTTGGTTTCATTAGGATCATTCAATGGAAAATAAAACATTGAGTTTATAGGCTGAAGCTTTAGCCAATTTGATCCCACTGCTGGGCAAAGGCCTCCCCCGCGGTCTTCCTTTCTTATTTATACGGACCAAATTGGTTTTCATTTTATGCATAGTCGCGAACCTTTCGTGAACCATAAAAAAATTAAAGGCACCCTAAATTATACTTCCTTTTACATTAAAAAGGCCACTTGCGACAAAATTCAAAGTTCAAAACTCGTCGATGGAATAATCTGATCCTCAATCACAAATATTTAAATTAGAAAAGTACCTACCTACTACGTATAATATAGTCAAAATTATTTACTTTTTGAGGAACGTGGAAGTACAGACTACAGCAAGGGAAGTTGACACGCGCAATCTCATTTATAAAACATACTGTTGGTTGGTTGTACTGAACGGATTAAAATGTGAGAATTTTATAAATAAAAATACCAATTTCGGTTTATATGAAAATATTATAAAACATACTACTTATTATCCCTTATCTTATCTTATTTAGCCTGAATCATCCCACAGCTGTGCAAAGGCCTCCCTCTTCTCTCTCCATTTTTCCCTGTTTTGGGCTTCAAGTAGCCCATAATGTAATATTTTTTTAGGTAGAAAGTAGTGGACAGTATCAAAAAATCTATGGCCTAATACCGAAATGATTGGCTTATGAATGGAATATCAAATGAAGCACATCATAATCTCCTTAAGTGCGCCTTCAAAGGAAGTCTTTGATAAAGGAAGTATCTATTTTAGGAATACGCATTTTAATGCAAAGAAAATATTAAAGAAAATTGCAAAGGAATATTACATAGCTAATAATGTTATGGCTATATTCTGGCATAGTTTAAATAGGTAAGTATTTTAATAAACGGATCGTAAACTATAAAATATTCAAAATCCTAAAATATCGAGAAATTTTTGTCCTACTACAGAATTTAACTCCAGTAAATTAAAATACTATATTTTTTATCACTGCCACTCCAGTTTACATTAAAAAAATACATAAAAGAATAAATATTAAGGCCCGTATTTATAATCAGCTCTCAAGAGTGACAGCGAGTTTGAGTTTGTATCAGAAATGTCATTTCAGTACAAAACGATCTGTCAAATCCATACTTAATATTGCTCTCAATCTTGAGATCGCTTTATAAATACGAGCCTTAGTCTAGCTTTGCCTGCTGTAGACTGTACGCAATGTTAAAGAAATACGTCAAACTTAATAGTTAAGGTCACGCAATCCATACAGAACTCGTCACACTGATTTGGTTATTAATTATTCATAACGTGGTAGATACGTTAATTTTTCGTATTGACAAAAACCACAAAAAAAAAACAATATCATGTAATTGTTTGTGTGATTTATGATAATACTGATTTTGTACACAAGTATGAAGATTATTCAGTTCAGATCAATAAGTGGCAAAATATTTTTTGACTTTCTCATCCAAAAAGATCACCTCGATAATTATTTCCTGGTCAAAGTTGTTCAGTTTCAAGAACTGAGCAACACCTATCAGTTTACGTTAAGCTGTCCCTTACAACTGGTATTTTGGACGAGCGTGGCGAAAACTGTTTTGATTACAGGACCCTTAAAGCGTAGAAATTCTAAAAACAACCTGCACGAAAGCTAAGTACATTGGTCGCAGTTTATTTTGTACTGTGGCTGTAAAAGCTTTTAGTTCTACAACTAGATTTCAAGCAGTAAAAATAAAAGTTAACGGTGTAGAGCGCTTGAAAAATGGAATGATTTCATTTATTTGCATGGCTATAAACACGGCATAAAATACCTAACAGGCAAATATAAAAGTTAAACTTTAAAGGTACTTACTACGTAAAATATAAGGCTGACTTTTCACTGAGGCAGAGCAGGGCGGCACGGGGTACACGACTTTTTTATCACACAATGCTCAAAATCTGCGCTTCATGTCAGTTAAAACATTGATAAGTTGACTCATGCACTTTGAGGCGTATTCTATATCTGCTTTTATACGTCCTCAGTCCCCACCGAGGGGCGCGAGCCTAGAATTTAGTCGACCACAATACTGATTGGTATAAATTAATGAAATAATATTCTGCAGACGTTCATTTTTTTACAGCTATGAGTATTATATAACCCCATATAAAACTTTACACCGCTCTGCTTCAGTGGTAACGTAGTCTTGCGACGCACAACAAAAAATAGTCAATTAAGTACATCCATTGCACAGTAAATTCGGTCTATCTATAAAGCAAAGCTATGAAAACTAGCAGTGCTTCCAAGTTAGGGCGTAGGACTGATGCAGAATGGTGTAATCATTACTTTACAAAAACATAAAAATATTAAAAAGATGTGCAACAATGTGGCTGCGTGGTGGCTGCAATCTTTAACAAACACCTTTCTAAAGGCACAGACTGGGGTAATTTCCAATTAAGTATAAGTATATTTATGACAAACCGATTCGAAAAAAAGTATTTGTATACTTAAGGTTTTTTTTTAAACCGATTTGTATCCAATCACATAAAATATGCATAAAACAAGGTGTGGTTATTTCTGACAGGGCCATTATAACGTAATTGACAAGAAATGTAAACAACAATGATATATATCAAATCAATAAATAATATATAAGTACAGCTAACTCTATACATAGAACAAATATTTGAAGGCTTACCGAATATGTTGTATTTAGAAATTAAAGAGATGATATCGATTTTGGCGGACAATATCATTCATTATATTACTATTTTTTTGGATTTTAATTGACACCAAAGTTAATAAATAAACAATGTATACGACACATAGATTAAGGGTCAGTTCTCAGGGAAGCAACACGACGCGACGCGGTGCGAAACTGCTTCAAGATGCATATCGTTGCACCATAAAGTGACAGTTCTGTCAATGAAATTTGTATATTTTTTATGAAAAGTGCGCTCCGCGTGTCGTCGTCACGTCCACTGTTAGTGTTTTTTAAGTTTCCTTTTAAGCTGATGGTCTTGTTGCCAAGCTATGGCTATAAAAAAAAATAATAATAATAAGTTTAGTACGTCGTCGCGTCGTGTCGCTTCCCGATGTATGTAAATTTTTAAAGATTTTTACCACGATAATATTTTGACCGTTATTTTGTCGGAGGTTCAAAAAATACTAAATCGTAGTAATTATTAACCAAGTTCAAAAATTATACGTGTTATTATTTTCAAATAAAGTCGGTGTGGTAACCTGAAAAAGCTTTAGTCTTAAAACGAGCTAATCATAATCTGTAGCTCTAAACCGTAAAACAAGCTTTGTGAACGTTATCACGGTGTAAAAGACAGGCTTTGTTTAATATTTTTTTTTATTCTTTTGAGCATCGCACGTTAATTAAAATCTGTTTTTATTCAAAAGCGCTCGAGATAGCGGTCAGCATACAAATTCCGTTTTAAAGTGGAAAACATGGGAAGAACCATTTCAGTTTATTTTGCAACAAAATGATTACGCAAACATGCTTTCCGCTGAATTCCACGTAACTCACAAGGAAAACTGTTACTTTGTAGGTACCTAGTTGAAAAACTAGTCTTACTTAACATAGTACCTGTTTAGAGTCCTCCTATGAACAAAATACTACTAAACTAGACTCAAATTAAAACTATTGAACCGCATTTAACAATTCTTTCTCGATTAGAAAGCTACTAGTAAGCCTTGAGTAACAATTTTTTTGTCAAAATCGAAAAGAAAATATAATCCTAAAAGCCACTTGAAACCAAAAGTCACAAGGTTATAATAATATAGCTATAGTCACAACACAGGTGTCTTTAGGTTTTACGCGGCTTTATAATAATACTATAGAACTTACCGCTCCTCGGTGAGTGACGAACGAAGTCCTCCCCTGCAGCCTCGGGCTGACCTTGCCCGGAATATCCTCATCCTCCCTCCGAGGATCGAACCACCCGAAGGCGGCTCCCACCACCAACACAGCACCCAGGATCATCAGCGCCAGGAAACCACCAATAGCAGCCTTCGTAGCTTGCGATATCACCATCGCCATGTTCACTGCGGCACTTATCACCTTTCCGACATTATAGAATCAGTTCTAGAATGTTCGCGATTGTTCTACAAAGTTTGGAATTATCTTACGCTTTGATTTCGGATCACTTCAAAGTTTCGAGCTTTAAACACTTTGGGTTCGTTTGGAGTTGATCTGTTTTTGATTGTTGAGAAAACACATTATTTCTGGCTTTGGAGTTTTGAAAGATCTGTAAAGATTTTAATGAGTTACAGATACTTCAAGGAGGTGAAGCTTTATCATACGTTAAAAGGTAACAAAGCAAACTTGATTGTTCAAGAATTCAGCTACCCCTTTGTACCCAGATAAGGCTTATGTTAAGACAGGTTTACAGTCAGCAAGATAAATTAAATAACCCTCTGTGTAGGAATTAATTCTCCCTTTACAATGCCGGTCGAGATAGCCGCCATGTAACTGTGTCCCTGAGCATAATATTCAATGTACAATGTATCAGTCGAAGCGGTCGGAAGGAGGGACAGGCTTGACGGCGATCTATTGTGCTCCCAAGGAAGATGATAACCCAGATACCTGTACTTCGATACCCTTCTATGCAGTAAATGTAAGCAAAATGTATGGTGAAAAAGCGTGACCTCTTTTTGAATACCATGTTTTCAGGTAATAAAGATAAAGGTGTTGCTTTTATAATAAATATTTTTTCTTAGAAAACAGATATGAGACGACACAAAAAAGGTTTTTCTGTGAAAAGTTTGTGTTTGATGAGATGACGCAACTGTGAAATCTTGAGCAGAAAGAGAGCTATTTTTTACAACTCCTGAAGTAAATCCAAACACACTGTCGTACGGTACGATTCCCTTCAAACGCGTAAAGTAAACAAAAAAAAAACATCAAAACAGATGATAGATAGATAAGGGTGAATCCATGGATTTCCGGGCCACCTGAAAGAAGTCGTGACTTGCACAAGCCTAAGAATATCTTCACAAAGATGAATGTGTATCTTTATACGCCGAGGCATTCAATAGTTATGAATAGGTAAGCCGGAGATCCATGAAAAGCCTGCGAAAAATGAGATCGATACAGTATTTTTTACGTTTTGTTTGTTCTTTTATAAGAGTGATTCATTTTGATTTGGTATTGAAAGGCGCCATCTTTGTAAAAAAGAAAATACTAAATTTAACACAACAGAGGAATAAAAATTATAACACTATCTAAACAGGCCGGAAATAATCAATTTCTGAACGAGGATAACTAATTTTGCATGGATATACCTATAAAACACTTGTTTTTTTATTTTTTCTGAAAATTACTTTGTGAAAGTTGTTCAGTTATTTTTTCTTTCATATTGCGAAATGTCTTTGAGATAAACCTACAAAAAGAACAAAATCCATTGTCATGGTATAGGGTCAGTAAACTGAAGTGGCAGTGAGTAAGGCAAATAGGGCGTAAAACCGATGGCATTGGGAAGAGAGGGTATCGAATGGCAAATACACGCCGAAAAACTAGGGTATTGGGTGTTTTCATGTGTATTTTGTCGTGAAAGTACTGAATCTTGTATAGTGAACAAATTCAATTTATAGAAAGTTTTAAGTACCCCTAAATACGTTTAAAAATTTTGCATTCTTGGATGCTAGACTGAAAGCAAAAATAAATCTTATTATTTTCTTTTCTATAAATCGGGATTATAGTGTAGGTAGGTACATTGTGTTTAGACAATAGGCTGACAACCTGCCACTGTGGCAATTCAGAATTCTATACAAAACTATTTACGGTTGACGCTCTGCTAACCTCATAGTAAAGGCGTGAGTAATATACTACTTTATGTGTGAAAAGTTTAGCTGGTCGCTGGTATTTTTACTTTGCCACAGTCCCTAACTAACTTTTCTATACGAAGCTCCTAATGGCCAATTCTAATAAAACGTCTTGGACCATTTCTCTTACAGGATCTTCCATAGTTTGAGAGACAATTAATTTTCCAGGTCGCAGGTAAACTTTTTATAGACGCACGTGCCTCTTAAAAACGAACCTTAAATAAGTTTCAACTAATAAAAGTTTCAACTTTAGTATACTCGTAAAACGGATAGGGAAGTAGATTCTCTGGTTTGTTTAACTGGCTCCGTGGTCTACTGGCAAGTCGTCAAGTGGTAGACTCCTGATCCATTAGACAAGGGTTCGATTTTTAGTGGGGTCAATAAATTTGATTTGTAGAGTTTTTCGTAAGTACTTCAATTTATCCGATTGTTACAAGTTAATATAAAAAATATAAGATAATTCCAATAAATAAAACAATTTCACGATCAATCAACACAACCCACAACAGAAACAAAAAGTAAACTTATTACTGATCCCATTGCCCCAATCCGATCCCCAAGCGACTAATCCGAGCACAGAAACCAGAAAAATAGTCGCCGAAAATCAAGATAAACACACATTCGACTTATCTGGCACTCGTAAAGGCAGATTCACACCATGCGGGTTGGAATCGATTGCCTCCAAAGCCGTTACGGTCAACATTGGGCAATAATTTAGTTCCTTATCGTATCACCCGATCCGCTGACTCAGGTTTTGATCCTATACGTCGGGCGAATCGGACAAAATGGGAGTTTTTCGGGTTGCCAATGCAAATATTGAGGCTGCTGTAAAAGCTGGTTAAATTGGGGTTTTAGAGATGGCTGGAGTCAGCAGCGTTGTGAGCTTAATGAGATACGTATTTAGAATACCAATGAGATTTTTTACGTGTAAGTTAAGTTGAGTTTAATGACAATGAGAACGTGAATCTTCTGTAAAGTAATATCATCATACAATTAATTAGGTGTAGATACTACCGACCACAAATTAAATTTTCAATAAATTTCGCAATATACACTCAAAATGATTTATGATTATGATATTTTTGTTGTAAAAAGCACGGTTATTGCACTATAAAAGATCTTGGATCCAATTCTACTATTTATTACACATTTTTATTTGAGCGTAAACATATAAAATGCAGCCTTATTTCTTGGCATTCTGTTCTGTGATATGACACGCGGGTAAACGTCAATTTGAGGTATTTTACCGCAGCAAAAGTAAGTCCATTTCAGGATAGACATTTTTCCAAAATGCGTTTTTTTTAATTAGACGCAAAAGTTAGTGTGAGATAAGTACAGAGTTTTTATTATTTCATTATTATTAGAATGGTCTATTAAATGATCTTTATGCTACCTTATACCGATGATAAATTCATAGGTAACTAAAATAATTATTAATCCAACACGTCCAGTTTAATACTTAAATGACGATAGCTATAAACATTTAATTCTTTAAACCGGGCTCTGGCTGAAACTTTCCTAAACTCATTTTGCCTCCTTTTTATGACAAAGGCAAAGTTTTTTATGTCAAAAGTTAATTCCGGCTGTATCTTAGATCTTTTTAGCCGTGGCGGAGAGATAAACTCAGAGACCATAGAGGAATAGATCGTATTTTTTTCACCTTGTGTGATTAAAAAAACTCCTACTGTTGGAGTTTTAAGTCAAGTTAAAACAAGCTTGTTTTGTTTTTTATCAAACAAGCTTGTTTTGTTTTTGATTAGGTTAGTAAAAAAACTGAATGGTAAATCGTGTAATATTGAATTTTAAAACCTGTTAATTGGACGAGAAAATAAAGTCATCCTCCCAGTGAAAATATTTGGAAGACAAAATTGCAAAAATAAAGACATTTATTAAAAAAAAACTCTAGTTTTCATACTACTATTTTATAAAGCGGTATCAAGATTGATACCTATATTAAATACGGATTTAATAACGAATTTAAAGGACGTTCTGTACTGCAATGACATTTCTGATACGATATCAAAGTCGCTATCAGTCTCAAGAGCTGATTAAATACGGGCCATAAAGTGGTTGCGTAGTCTACTAAAAATCTTAGTCTGTGGAATAAGAGCTAACCTGAATACACTTTCAAAAAGAAAGGAAACATTTTATAGTCTTTTTCCGGTTGTGATGGGTATCTACAAGTTTATTTAAGAGAAAATGCTATCTACCTGACATAATTAGGAGTTTATTTACTTGGAATTCTAACGCAACTTCAACGTGTTTATCTTCTGAGATCTCAATAGATAATCAAGTTGAAGTTTCTTTAAAAACATATACGTTTCTTTAAAAAAGATTATGAATGAAAATAATAATAATAAATGAAAAACATAAAACGTACTAGCTCCTTACAGTCAATACAGGGGTTCGAAGTAGGTAAATAAATATCGACACGCCCAAGGAACAACAACGTAACTTGAGTTACGACAAAAATGAGTTAAGTTCATATCCTTCTTTATCATATTTTTCTCTACATTTGTGTCCAACAAACGTATCTCTAAGTGCAATAGAACCGAAGTTAGCGAGAATCACAACAAAGTAACCTGCGGTCGATTTCTGAAAAAAACACATGTTCGACGGATAAAACGTGCTATATTGAACTACAATTTTGTTTTACGGATCAAAAAGGCTCCCTTTTAAAAACGTTGCAACTTATCTTTACTTACATTGTTTTGATCGTATTTTTTTTAGATAAATGTACATGCAAAAATATTGCAAATTGAGTTACGTTGATTTTCTCCGTATTTTATATGAATCAAGATAAGTCATTATCATTTTAAGTTGAATTAATATGTTTGAGTCGTTTCGTTACAAATCGGAAATAGCGCATTTGAAAATTGAAACATCGTATATTTATTAAAAAATTTAAAACCAGTACTTTTTCATTCTGATTTCTTGGGAACATAATAGTAAATTGAATTACGAATATATTTTCCAGTATTTTAGTTTTTGGTGAACGGTAAATTCAGTTTAATCGGAATAAATTTGATGTTGTATTTGGGTCATTTTCCCACCCGCATTTTTAGTGCGCCCGACGTGAAAATACTATTTTAAATCTGTAAAAACGATCTGAATTTTTTTTAACATAAAATATGGGTATTTTACTACATAGAGACATAAATTTTAATCCTACTATAGTATCACATAAGTGCAAGAACTTCAAACTCCATTAAATAAGTGTAATATGATTGAATTAAATCATAAAGGGCTATTTTCTAATTTTGGTGGAGTGTCCGCTACCCGATTTGCGGCAGAAACCCTTTGAAAACTTTTGTTTAAGAGACAGTTTAGTTTAGTAATTTAGAAAACTGTGATCTGATTGAACTAATTTAATATAAAAATGGAAAATTAACGCATACTGTCTAAGAAGTTTAGAAGTTATAGTAACTTAAAGAAGTGTCCGGGAGAACGAACTAATTTTAGTGGTCAATTTTTGAACGCTCTTAAATCAACAATAGCTAGTTCCACAAACACGATGTCCACATTTCCTGCTCCAGTTCAATGTGCTCAACCAGCTGCAAGTGATAATCAGCTGCAGTTGGGCTTCATCTTTCAGCAAAAAACATAAATATGTCTTTTGGTGGCATGGGCGACAAATATTTTGAAATATTTCTTACTCATTTATTGACCGTGTGTGTTGTGATTTTTCCAAGTTGTTGCTATCGTTCAAATTGCCTTGTAGTATTGTTTTTGAAAGTATATCTATAATTTCCCATATTAGAACAAATAGCGCGTTACAATCATTTAAAGTGAAAAAAATAATTTTGGTGGGCGTGTTTTGGTGGCGAAAACGCCATTTTGGTGGCGAAAACTAATTTTGGTGGAAAAATCGCGCCACCAAAATTATTATTAGGCCATCAGAGCTGGTTAATATGTTACCCTTTTGAAATTATGTTTGCGTCCTTTATCTTTGGAATAAGAAATAATTGCAAATTATAAAAATGATTAATTAAATATAAGAAACAAGTATGTCTCTTCATAAAGTGCGTGGTTTGAAATAGTTTTTCATCAACGTGAGATGAGGGAAGGACATGAGGGAAGAGAGGGACGATAGGGAAGTGAGGGATATGCGGGAGGTGAGGGATGAAGGAAAGTGACGGATGAAAAGGGAGTGAGGGATGAGCGGGAAGTGAGGGACGAGAGGAAAGTGAGGGAAGTGAGAGACAAGACGAAAGTGAGGGATGAGAGGAAAGTGAAAAATGGGAGGCGCGATAGGGAAGTGTGGGAGGAGGAGAGTGAGTGACGGAGGTCTATTCAATACTTACGATGCCGCTGTCTTCTCCTTAAATGTCAGCTGCGTCTATCCAATACTTACGATGCTGCTATCTTCCTTGTGATCTTAAAAGGCTGCTGTGTCTTACGATGCTGCTGTCTTTCCTGTGATCCTAAGTGGCTGCTTCATGTATCCAATACTTACGATGCTGCTGTTTTTCCGGTGATCCTAAGTGGCAGCTGCGTCTATACAATACTTACAAAGTTGCTGTCTTCCTGGTGATCCTACGTGGCAGCTGCGTCTATCCAATATTTACGATTCTGCTGTTTTTCCTGTGTTCCTAAGTGATAACTGCAACTATTCATTACTACGATGCCGCTGTCTTTCCTGTGATCCTAAGTGGTTGCTGCGACTATCCAATACTTACAATGCTACTGTCTTCCTGGTGATCTTAAAAGGCTGTTGTGTGTAGCCAATACGATGCTGTTGTCTTCCCTGCGATCCTATGTGGTAGCTGCGACTATCCAATACTTACGATGTCGCTGTTTTTCCTGTAATCTTAAAAGGCTGCTGTGTCTATCAAATACGATGCTGCTGCAGGAAAGATCCTGTGATTCTAAGTGGCAGCTGCATCTATCCAATCCAATACTTACGATGCCGCTGTATTCCTTGTGGTCTTCAAAAACTGTTGTGTTTGTGTCTGTCCAATACTTATTTAGGAGTTAATTGCTGAAGCAAATTGGCTTAGTGATGATGGATGAGTAAAGCGTAGCTACCCTCCTGGTCGGGTGTTGTGACCAAGGGACCGAAGTTCAACTGGAGTAGTTTGAAAGTTGTATACAAGCAGATCGCCGTGCAAACTTTGATACCGCGTTTCAGGACTACTGTTTCTTTATGTGGCGCATTCGATGTACGCTACACTTACGATGCTGCTGTCTTTCCTGTGATTCTATGTGGCTGCTTCGTCGAAGTCCGTGTTTGCTAAAAACGACTCATGTCAAAGGAATAAATAGCGAAACATACAAAAAAAGGTGGCTGCTTCGTCTATCCATTACTTACGATGCTGCTGTTTTTCCTATGATTCTAAGTGGCTGCTTCTTCTATCCATGACTTACGATGCTGCTGTCTTCCCGGTGATCCTAAGTGACAGCTGCATCTATCTAATACTTACAATGCTGCTGTCTTTTCTATGATCCTAAGTGGTAGCTGCGACTATCCAATACTAACGACGCTGCTGTCTTCCCGGTGATCCTAATTGGCAGCTGCGTCTATCCAATACTTACGATGCTGCTGTCTTTTCTATGATACTAAGTGGTAGCTGCGACTATCCAATACTAACAATGCTGCTGTCTTCCCAGTGATCCTAAACGCTTACTGCGTTACGATGCTGCTGTCTTTCCTGTGATCCTAAGTGGTAGCTGCGAATATCCAATACTGACGATGCTGCTGTTTTCCCGGTGATCCTAATTGGCAGCTGCATCTATCCAATACTTAGATATGATTCTGCTGTTTTTTCTGTGATCCTAAGTGGTAGCTACGTCTATTCAATACTTACGATGCTGCTGTCTTCCCGGCGATCTTAAGTGGCAGCTGCGTCTATCCAATACTTACAATGTTTTTGTTTTTCCTGTGATTTTAAGTGGCAGCTGCATCAATTCAATACTTACGATGCTGCTGTTTTCCCAGTGATCCTAAGCGGCAGCTGCGTTTGCTGTTTTTTCTGTGATCCTAAGTGGTAGCTACGTCTATTCAATACTTACGATGCTGCTGTCTTCCCGGCGATCTTAAGTGGCAGCTGCGTCTATCCAATACTTACAATGTTTTTGTTTTTCCTGTGATTTTAAGTGGCAGCTGCATCAATTCAATACTTACGATGCTGCTGTTTTCCCAGTGATCCTAAGCGGCAGCTGCGTTTATTGTATTGTAATGGCCTCGAATTTGCGTAGGTATGCAATTCTTAGCTTATTTTAGGATACTCCTGGCAATTTCACAAATACGGAAAAGAAAAGAGACAGGACATATACAGGTATAATTTGCCTGCTTAAGCTAAGGAATGCATGCGCAGAATCGAGGCAATTATTTGCCTTCTACGTACATACATACACATACATAAATCACGCCTTTATCCCTAATGGGGTAGGCAGAGCGTTAACGACCCAAACAAAGGTCAGTACGCCTCGTCTGACAAGTTTTGAGGGTTATATAAGATAGATTTGTATAAGCCGTGCGTTTAAAGAAACGATTTGAAAATGGCGTCCGCTCGCTTCGTGATTGGTCCGCCTCGCATGCGTTCTCGTTCTGCCTAATAGAGAGTGAGCGAGAACGCATGCGAGCGGCGGCCATTTATAGATCGTTTCTTTAAGTGCACGGGTTATATATTGCTGTAGTGACAGGTTGTCAGCCCATCGCCTAGATTACAATATATTAAAACCCTCGGATCCCTTAGCTGGTTTTTACAGCATGCCCGGGAGGAGATGCAGCTGGCACATTCTATGTTTTTCTATCGCTCCCAGTCCAGCATGGAAGAAATCCTTCCTATCCTTTTACGTGCTTCTACTTTTCTTTGTATGAATGAAAAAAGGTTTATTTTTGTTGTATTTAGTGTCTGAAAATGACCGTAGGTACTTTATCTTTGGTTTAAAAACAAGTTTATTTTTGATGTAGTACTAGTAGTCTACGTATAATATTAGCCAACTAGGTATTAATTACTTTTGCTTTGGTATGAATAAGGAATAGTTCACTTTTGTTGTTACACTAGTATTCTAATAATTAGACTACTAAGGTATTAAACACTTTTCTTTGGTATGGAAATGAGGTTATTTTTTGTTGTATCACTACTATTCTAATACTTGCCAACTAGGTATCCATTTATTATTATACTTTGGTATAAATAAAACTTAAAGATTTTGTGAAAAAGTGTTTTATTGCATTGCATTATAGTAAGTAAATTTCAAACAAGCCTACACTTAGATTACTTTAAGGTCAAAAGGTGCTAATAGCATAAGATAACTTAAACGTAACTCAGACATACACTGGTGTTCACCGTAAATTTAAATTATCTCTTCAATTTTGATGCTCAGTATCTCAATTTACGTTGTTCTTGCAGGTAATAAGCATCCTAGCACTTAATTGTAAGTCATAAAACTCAATGAAATCAAATTATTATGATAAAAACAAATATAACATCATATAAAACCCGTTACATGTATTCTTTAAAACGAACAATCACTTAAATTAATTAAAAAACAAAAGCAGGAGAATTTTTTTAAACCTTAAAATTGCTCTCCTGTAAAATTGACAGAATTGAGATACGTTGTTGTTCCTTGGGCGTGTCGATATGTCATTTACGTGATAGGATTACAACCTGTCACGACCTATACAGTGATACTCACTCCTATCTGTAAAATTAATAGTCTTCGCATATATATTATATAAGTTGGATATCAAGTTACTTTGATAGTAAAAATAAAAAAATACTTTTACCAAAATTCCCATTAACAGTCAACATTGCCAGTTACTTAAAAACAACAAGGAACTATTTACAAGCAATTTGGTTTGTACAAACACGAAACAAGAACGTAGCTCCAATGTTTCTATGAAATTAGCATTCTGCCCGATACGAGTCCTAATTTCTAACGTAAACTGCTTTTGTACGTCTTCGACATAATTAACAGTCGAAGGCAAGCCGGATTAACATAAACATGCCACAAAATAAACGTACCAAATTTGTAGACTGAACGTTATCAATTCGATTAGTAAAATCAAACTGCCTATGAGGGTTTCAGTATTGTTATTTAGGTGATGGGCTGACAACCTGTCACAAATAGCAATGTACAGATCTGTCTGGAATAACCCTCAAAACTTGTCAGACGTGGCGGAACAACTTTTGGTTAGGTCGTTTACGCTCTGCGTACCCCATCAGGCGTGATATTATGTAACTGCATAGGCAGGTCAGACCATAGGGTCTGAGTCCTGGGACTCTCAATTAAGTCGTAGGTTTGACTCCCTCAGGAGAATACAAAGTAGAGATTTTCATTTTATCTCTTTGTGAGATTTTATCAATTTAGTTTTAGACAATGCTGGTAGAAAATGTTCAATCTCCTACTTGTCTATCAATAACAATGATCTACTCTCTACACAAATAATAATAATAATAAATCCTACTTATATTATAAATGCGAAAGTTAGAATGTTAAAATGTTTGTTATTAAATCACGCTTCAACCACTAGACGGCTCAGGATAAATAGGTACTTTTCACCGCAGGAAAACCTTCATTCCCACAATAAAAAAAATATATTTAACACGGGTAAAACTGCAACAGAAATGCTAGTATTCCATATATTGGTGGGCACAATAAGTTAACGATTCTGTTTAATTTATTTTTCAACAATGGCATTTGAATAAACTATTAGATCTATTAAAATTTATTAATCATTATAAGACTAACCTAACCTAACCCACTCTAGAAGAGGATCCAATCCGTAGCTGTGCGTGGGAAAATAAGGGCTGGTGCTATTCCAACTTGGCAGAATACGGTCAAATACAGACAAGCCTCTGGAAATCACAGTGACAAATGGTTATTTGCTCCAGTATCTGATACATCGAAATCAGGGCATGTTCATCAGCCCCTAGCCCCGGGCATACATAATTAATTAATTATATACAGCCTTGTCCTAAACAAGTTACAGACAGGGACACAGACGATGGAAAAGATCAAAGTGCCGCTCGAGTAGACTTGATGACAAGATAATACCGGGTGTAAGGGACAGCTAAGTAAACTGACGGAGTTGCTCGATCAATGAAACTGAACAACTTTCACAAAGAAAGAAAAAAGTCCTGGTGAAAATTGTTCAGTTTCCTTGACTGAGCAACCCCTATTGTTTCTGAACGCTGTCCCTTACACCCGGTATAGAAAATGCGAAATTTTAGAGATGTTTGGATAGTACTCTATCACGCTTCCTAAAGCGGGTGAAACAGCGGATGGAAAGCAAGTAATAATTATTTAATTATAAAATCAAAATAATGTATCATTCAGAGTAATTCTCTTTTGTTCTTTTCTTTTGTGGTCATAAATATCAGTTCAACATACATCATTTACTACGAACTTTGTAATACCAAAGGTATAATAATAGTAATAGCTTTAAAAACCCATGACATCAAACAATTATTTTGTTACAAAACGTGATGTTTTAATACATATAATCACGCCTGTAACTTTTGCGGGGTTGATAAAACTTTATTGTCTTAGTATCCGGTTGACAAACGTTGACCTAGCTGTGATTATTCTTCTTGTCGAGTAGGTTTCGAGTTGATCGACCCGATAAACCCTGGTGTCAGAGTTTACAAACCGCCTAATAGCACAGCTAGGTTTGTGTAATGACCACCATCAAAGACAGCAAATCGGGATCGGGATCGTTTATAGTTTGTAATTGTGTATCGCTATAGCGACAGGTTGTCAGCCCAAACCTAATTTACAATACCCACATTAAACCATAAGAACCTTTTGCTAAATTCTACAGCATGCCTGGGAGGAAAAAGCGCTGAATCATTCTATGTTTTTCTATAGCTCCCAGTCCAGAATGGAAGAAACCATAATACAAACAACTTCTGCCAAACTCAAATCACGGTTGTTCGCTAGAACTAGGCTAGAAATGCCAATGGCTTAGAAATTGCTACAATTTAGTCCAGGTAACATTTCTCGAAATTGGCTAATTGAAAAACTAAGCCAATTTACTTGGAAATTTTCAGTTCCCGATAGTGCTTTCTTAGCTAGAAATTATTTATTGCTACAGAAAAGGTTCTTGCACATCCACGTACATATCCAAATTCTATTAAAAACTACTGAAACTATACTAAAAATCTGCAAGCTTGGCAAATTTTAAAAATGACAAACACTTCATATTCTTCTTCTATCGACTTCTAGACAATCAGGTGATTCAACTGGCATTGGCCTGAACAAACTGGTAAAATCTCGTCAACTTTGTGTTTCTGTCGTATAAATCAAACCCATACCTAACCTCCGAATTAGGAGCTCAAGGCTTAAACCACTAGACATTAAAGCCAGTTAAACATAGACTACTTAAATTGGGCTATTTACGTATATTTTTGAGGTACAAATACGTAATACCTATCAAGTATGTACTTATTACGAAACGTATTGCTCGTAATAGCAGTTCAGCAGACTGAAAACTTATAATTATTAATACACCGAGCCTTTAATACCAGCCTGAAGCATAATCCTCTTTTAGAAATAATTAGAAGACTTAACATAAAACTAAAAAACATTACCAAAGCTAAAGTGCTTATTCTAGATAAAATGCCCAAAGCGAAAACGTTCTTTCATAATAAAAATCAGAAATGCATTCACTATATTTTAGTTCATACTTGTTCCTTTTCCAAATGCTAATCGGATATCGCAATACATTTTCTCCGATCTATAATAACAAAAATACTTCCTATTCATCATAAGATCTACATCAATCGTTCTTATTGCTTTCAGTGACTTAAAAAACCAGCAAACATAAAACTTTGACTACCACTTTTATATTGCAGTTAAACATTACCTCCTGACCCAAAATCACCTGCGCTATCTTAACAGACCATTAGCCCCAACGGTTAACGTTACCGCCTGTATAAAACGAAATGGACCTTCTATTGCTACACAGCACTTTTTACGACCACATTTTAATACCTCGACTACCTTAAGAAAACAATCACAGCAATAATTACCGAGACGTCCGAAAAATATATGGAAGAAACACGTAATTGTAATGATGGTAAATAACACAGCACGGTCACAAAATGATTGGTCACGGTACACTATAGTCACAAGATTGATGTTCGTACTGCCCGCTACGAACCCGCTACGAACGTGTGTAGAGGTTTTCTCGTAGCAGCGTAGCACGTCTGCCCGGCTACGAGGTCGCGGCGGCACTGCCTACGCGGGGTGCTACAATCCACTCCGCACTTTAGATTATTCGTAGCACAGATTCCACAATCAATAGCATTATAAATTTTAATGCATTCCCGAGTGGGGCAAATAAGTCTTAAGTTTGCAAAGGAAATATTAAATTTTTGAATTTTTTTTAATTTTTGTGTTTGTTTACGTCCCGACCAATTATTTTTGATCTACGAATTCTTAGCTATACATACCAATTTTATGAATTCGTTTTTCTTTGAGTTCGTGCAAAGGGGAAATAAATGGGTCGTCATTTGGCAATGTGGTATTGGATTACATACCTACCTTCAGTGACGTAATGTTTTAAGCTATACAATGCACGAGCGTTGGAATCTGAGCCGATGTAAATTCGAGCAATGTAAAATATTGATTACGAATATTTAGAAACTAATATAGGTATCTAAATGAAATATGTCACATGACATTAAATAGTACGACGAACGGTACAAAATATAGGCGTATTGATAGAATGTATGATGCATGATGATGCTACCTAGTTATCCAACTATAATACCATTATTTGGCAACGATTATGTTTTATTTAACGGAATACTTATAATGTTTAATCAACTGAAATTAGAACTAATATACAATGAACATAAACGTTGCTGCATCCAAAGAGATTTATTCCATGCGTCTATACTTTCTTATAGCATTTTTAGAGATTCGTCAAGATTTCATGCAACGAGATAGCGTATTTAGAGATAAGTCGAGATTCCGTGAATCGAGACAGCGTGCTTTAAGATTAGTCAAGATTATGTGCGTCGAGATAGCGTGTTTCGAAATAAGTCGAGATTCATTGCGTCGAGATATAGCGTGTTTAGAGATTAGCCGAGATTCTGTGCTATCGCGTACTTCGCCGTATTGGCCGAGTAAAAATACACCAAATAAAGCTTCCAAAGTCATAGGTGTTGCTCAGTCAATAAAAATAAATAGCTTTAACAAAGAAACTCTTTCAGAAAAAAAAAATACTTCATCATACACAAACCAGTAACTTATCCTCATTCAATCTCTAAGATAAGATAGTCGACCGTGAAATACGGGAAAAGGCTAGGGAGATGGAGATGACTGTACAAAGATGTTTTCCTTTTAGGCCCCTTTATAAATTAAAGGGGACGTCATACAATATCACTTTACTTTTATCCTGATGAAATTTATCGACTAAGTGAAGCCGTAGCTTAAAAGATTTTCTTAGTAGAGATTTATACTGAAAAATTTATGGATTTTTAAATCCATTATTGTAATTAAGGGAAAGCTCTCAGGAAAATAGAATCTTTCCTCACTTAATTTTGTAAGGATTTTCAATTTTCCACAGAGTTTTGGGTTAAGTTAACTAAGCTTTTATTTTTATTATAATTTCTTAAGTTGTTGTAGATGATCAAAATTCTCACTTTTGAATCTTCTGTTACAAACGACTAAACTAAAGTATAATTATTTTATCTTGATCTACATCACACTGCTGAACAGAGTCCTCCCTCATATTCTTCCATTCAATTCTATTTTTGGTTTCTAAGGGCTTTTGTATCTAATACTTATCCCATTTTGCCTTTATAGTAATTGTATGATGATAGCTTCTTCAATTTCACCCATCCATATAAGTTCATAAAATTTAATGGAGAATGGTCAGGCAAACATGTTTGTATGTAAACCGTAAGTTGCAAATAAATTCTATTTTAATAATGTTTTGAATATATATATTGGATATGAACTGAATACGTATAATTGCACAAATGCCCTTATAGGCCCGTATTTAATAATCAGCTCTCGAAACTGACAGCGAGTCTGAGTTAGTATCAAAATGACATTTCAGTACAAAACCGTCTGTTAAATCCTAACCTTAATATGGCTTTAATCCTTGAGGTCGCATCGTAAAAGCGTCAATACTCCCTTCCCAGGAGTATGGATTTCTTGAGCGTTATATATGTTTTGTTACACCTTGGATGACAAAGTTGTGAAAGATATACAAATGTCTCTTATAGCTATAGTATAGAAGTGAGAACTTTACTCCACTGGTGGTGAGTCTGTTTTGTCGCAGTTTCAGTTTGAAACAATAAGCTCGGTGGTAAATGCGACTGCATCTAACTTTAAGCCGATCACAAAGTTCTCGACTTTTTAGATGGGATTTCGGTGCGGTCTGATAAATAAAAATAATGCCCAGTTAATTTATTGTAAGTTTATAAAAATATTCAGGGTGCTCTCATTTGATAAAACAAATAATAGGGTTAATGCATCAGTAAAATCTGGAGAAAATTATTTGTCTGATTTCTTCAAAGAACGTACCACGTTCGTTAAAATGTAAAGATTTTGATTTTCATAGACTACATGCATTAATCATTGATCAACTGATTGAGTCGACTAACAATTAATATTTAATGATTCCCGATTTGTGCTTAAAAATAATTTTTCATCCCATCTATTCGAAAACGACGACTTTAATCGCATATAAGTGCGCCTAAAGTTGATGCTTCTAAGCGACATAGGTACTATTACTCTACTCTTTGCTAGAGACTGTCCCAGCCGGGTAAAAATGAGATTTTAATCCTCTTTATGAAAATAAGTGCGATTAAAAGAACTTTTAATCGCACTTTTTGAATTTGGAACCTCTTTTTCTTTTTTCTTGATTTGGCATGACTGACGCGGAGTGAAACAAAATAGTTTTTTTTTTTTTTTTTTTTTTTAGATGTCGAATTCAAATAATGGTACACTGGCTGGTTAGACTGCGCGACGGCTGATAAAATAAAAATAATTGAAAATGCACGAACTACGGCACGAGTGGGCAGCAGGGTTTTATAGGGAGCCCGTGTATTCGACTCTTTTTACGAATTATTAAATATTCAAAATGAGGTCTTCTAGCAGTGAAATTACCTATAACATTCTTATTCTTTTATATTTAAATTTACAAGTGTTAGTTAGGCGCCTTTTTTTCTCATAGAGGGGGATGAAAAGTAGAGTGTATCACTCGGGAGCAAAAATATTTTTGGCTCGGGCGACGTACTTCGAATCCCTCGCTACGTTCAGGATTCTACTTTAGAATCCCTCGCTACGCTCGGGATTCTACTCTAGAATCCCTCACTTCGCTCTGGATTCAAAAAAACGCCCTCGCCTTAAAAATATTATTTTACTCCCACGTAATAAAATCTACTATTCCATTCTATTAAAATATATTGAAAAACATGATACATTTTTATTATTTTATGCAAAAACCTTTTAAAGAAGGATCGTCAGAGCGGATTCTCCGAAAATACCGCACTGGAAAATTTAATAAACATTACTTGTTCTTCCTTTATTCTGTAATGATTACTAAGCAGTGAGATCGCGAACCCTGAAATGAGAAGCCGTTTTAATATTATTGGCTAATCGAGGGGATCATTGGCCTTTTAAAATTCAAAGGATCTTGATCCGTGGAATCTTTTAGCTTTTAGGTACACATTTTATGCCTATCTTATTTTGTGATGGTTGTCGAGTCGAACAAACAAGCCCTTGAACCCTGATGTCATTTTTATAACTAGAATTTATAAAGACATCGAATGGAAAAGGTACGTTCCCTTGTTCTTAGCGTGCCTTCCAAAGCACAAGGTCACACAATTATTATTATAAGACAATCGGTGTTTTATTTATCTGGGAATATCCTTAAATAGTGCTGAATTATTAATTTAATCTTCTTTAAGCTTCTCGTGGATATTTTTTTATATTATATCTTTGTAGTTTTACAATAGGCAGGGACAACAAATGTAGGTATCTACTTAGTAACCTTTTTATTTTGTAGTTAGTACTCATGGTAGCACAGATAAAAAATAAGTATATCTGTTAGATATCTAGCTACCTACTGTGCTAATAACAAGATCTCAATATTGCGTTCGGTCGTTATGTTTTTTATTAATTTTGCTGTTGATTTAATTACAAAGAGTCAGTATTTTATTACACGTACCTTTTAGTTTTTTCAAGTAAACTCATTTTAATACTATTTTAGCTTGCTAAAGTCGCTTTAATTCACGTAGTCCCGGCTTAACTCGGCTGCTAAAATGTAAAGCAGCTAATATTTTGCATAAGATGCATTTTGAAGAGATTTTTTACTCAAGATAAGTGTTAACGTGTTTATGTTTGGACGTGTTTGGAATTGAAAATGTAAAATAAAATTGGTAATTACCAAAATTATATTAATTAAAAATGCATCTTATCTATACATATAATAAAACAGTAGGACCCGGTTTGTCTGTACAATGAAGGAAATTGACTAAAATGAAGTCAGGGTGATACAAGAAGACCAACAGTACACGAATTTATTTTTTTAGAATTTTTTGTCTGTCTTTCTGTCTGTCTTTCTGTCTGTCTTTCTGTCTGTCTGTCCGTTTGTCCGGGCACATCTTCGTAACCACTGGATGGATTTTCATGCAGTTTTCATTTATTGATTTGGCATATCTCAGAGCAGTGTATAGGCTTTGTTTCATCGAAATCGGTTAAGTAGAAAAAAAGTTATCGTCGATTTTCATTCCAATCCAAACCTACTTTATAGGTAACTTGCACCAATGAAAGCCCGATAGATGTCGCTGTACGATTTTAAAACGCGGTATCGATGTGTTTTCGCCAAAAGTACTTAAGAACAATATCAGCTCGCGGTCGTTCCCTGAAAAAGTTAAAAATCTACACATCTTCACATCTATACATATATAATAAAACTGTTAAGTAGGTGAATTCTGTACATTGAATATTTAAAAAAAAAATGCATTGAGGGGGCTTCTTACACGTAATTAGATCCCAAAAATATTTTTTTTGAATTTTTTGTCTGTCTGGTCTTTCAGTCTGTTTGTCTGGGCTAATCTCAGAATCTACTGGACCGATTTTGATGGTTTTTTTTTAATTGACTCAGTATGACCTAGAGAATAAACTAGGGTATAAATAATCACGCCGATCGACTTAGGGGGTAGGCAGGCAATTAAATCTCAGAAACTACTGGACGGATTTTGATGGAACTTTTTTCATTTAACTGAGTTTTTCTTGGACAGTAAACAAGGATATAAATAATCACGCCAATAGACTTAGGGGGTAGGCAGGAAATTAAATCTCAGAAACTACTGGACTGATTTTGATGGGACTTTTTTTATCTGACAGTTTTACCTGGACAGTAAACAAGGATATAAATAATCACGCGAAATGACTTAGGGGGTAGGCAGGAAATTAAATCTCAGAAACTACTGGACTGATTTTGATGGGACTTTTTTCATCTGACAGAATTTTACCTGGAAAGTAAACAAGGATATAAATAATCACGAAATGACTTACGGGTTAGACAGGAAATTGAATTTCGATTGTTTTTTAACCGATTTTGATAGATTTTTTTTTCGGGTTATTCTTTGCGGTTTGGTTATTTGTTGCTTTGTTGTTGTTTTTAAAGTAGGTAAGTTACCTTATTGTAAGTAGCAATGCCTCGAAAACGACAAAATCTCACAAAAATCAGTAAAGAATGCTTAGATTCCCACTGGATGTAGAACGGGCAAAACTGTTTTTATACTAAGAATTCCACTCATTTCCAACAATTTCCCGTTCTAATTTAAGCGCACACAGTTTCCTAAAAGCCTCTGCTTAGCAATGACCATCAACAAATCCCAAGGTCAAACTCTTAAGGCTGCTGGGGTGGATCAAAGATCCAAATGCTTTTGCTTCGGCCAGTTGTATGTTGCATGTTCACGTCACAAGTGAGTAGCGCTGAGCAATTGTTTGTTTTAGCTACAGCGGGCAAGATAGAGAAATTCTGTGATTTAAAAACTTATTTATTACTTTCGCATACTTCAATGCGAACGAAGTCG
Organism: Scrobipalpa atriplicella; assembly: GCA_029255725.1. Taxonomy (NCBI): domain Eukaryota; kingdom Metazoa; phylum Arthropoda; class Insecta; order Lepidoptera; family Gelechiidae; genus Scrobipalpa; species Scrobipalpa atriplicella. Next base: position 65,048 of record JARACY010000821.1, read on the forward strand.
CGGGCACCAGCTAGTGCAAAATATAGTAAATTTCCAAAAGAATCGTATCCAGTTCAAAATTCGCTACATGACTAACTAAATACGTTATTTAAAATCTAGATTACTTAGGCCCGTATTTATAATCAGCTCTCAAGAATGACAGTAAGTATGAATTCGTATCAGAAATGTCATTTCAGTACAAAACGACATGTCAAATCCATATTTAATATTGCTCTCAATCTTGAGATCGCTTTATAAATACGAGCCATAGTAAAGACGATGCCACCTTGACAGTTGACCGGAACTGATTTGAACACCAGTATTATGATTTGGGAGTGAACTGACTCCAGCTAATGATGATAATATAATTCTATTTACAAAACGTTTTTAAAACCTACTCCAGACAACAATAACATTAGAATGTATGACTTGACTTCAAAGTAAGATTTACATAATTAAAATTCATTTTAGTACATTCTTTTAATTTAACTAACTAATACGTTTTCCAAATAATCATAATTATTGTTTTATGATTAGGTAATTGCTGAAACCATAACATAAAACGTAATAAAACCTTTAATTGAAATATGAGAATCACTATCATAGTTATTACTTGACAATAGAGATCAATATGTCTGAATTTACAGTTCATTAACACGAAGGTGAAACTAAAATCATATTTCAAGCCATACCTATAAAATTATTATTTTTCACTAGGTACAACAACTATTATTCTTTTACCTATATTAAGGCTCGTATTTATAAAGCGATCTCAAGTTTGAGAGCAATATTAAGTGTGGATTTGACAGGCCGTTTTGTACTGAAATGACATTTCTGATTCAAACTCAAACTCGCTGTCACTCTTGAGAGCTGATTATAAATACGGGCCTTAATCACCCTTAACAAATTTTCAGGCGTGGCAAAAACTGTCCATGGAACATGCAAATTATTTTTAGTATTCCGCTGTTGCTCTACCTACCCCGTAAGAGATAGCGTATTTACGTCATGTATGAATGACGCAATCTTTTTTTTAAATTCCCAGTTAACCTGTAAAAGTTACCGAATATTTTTTTGGACGTCATAGGCAGATAAAGTGTTATTTATTGTGGTCGTCGGTAAGCGCGTTCACTATGAATATTTTATATGAATTTCGAAGGCAGCAAGCAACAGGAAACATAATTATTGTAGCCGTAGTTCGTAGCGAACCTATTTTACAGTATTTTTGTTCTGGTTTTTGTTATATCATACTTAATTTAAAGCTAGAGGTACACAATTAGGGCGTTTGTGCACTTACTTATTTGTATCCAAATCATACCCGTATCTATTTATAAATATTCTGTGTCCATGTCCAATTCGATTAGGCTTTCTTAGTACCTAATAACCATAAACGTTTCATAAGGATAAGTTTTAAAAAAAAATATTGGCGCACACAAAAGGTTTAAGACCTCTGTCTCGAGATTCTAGGCAGCACGAAAGAAGAAGCCCAAGTCTTCTCGTATAAACCGGTATAGAATAAAATGAACGCTAAGTTAGCGAGCTGAGTGGACATTTCCTCGTCAAAATTCACTATAAAACCGGATATCCTGGCCAAAGTTGCAGTTGAACTTTTCTTTATACATGGACTTTGGTAACGGAATTTGCTGTGGCCAGCACGAGTTAACGAGCCGCGGGTGTAGAGAACGGGCTATTTGAAACTAAAGATGGTATATGTATCAAATATTTTTTAGTAGGTTCAATTTCAAAGAACTGGCGCCTGGAGGCTCAAAATAGGGATGAGTGGAAGGAGAAGAGGGAGGCCTTTGCCCAGCAGTGGGATGATTAGGCTAAGTAAGATAAGATAAGGTTCAATTTCTTCTTTAAAAGTTTTCGAAATACTAGCGCTATATGTATCAAAGAAAATATTGTAAGCGATGCCGTTAATCGTGAAATTTTTGTTTCTAGCGTCTCTGTGTATTGCAAACTTACCATACAAATTAGTAATAAACCAAGAAACAAGGAAGTGGAGCATGACTTCGAAAAAACCTACATGTTACCACGTGTAATACTACCCTAATAACATGCGCAACACATCTTGAAGCATTTCGTAGTTGAGTGGAAGTGCTGGATGAGCTACAGCAGTTATCTAATAAGGTACGGTCAATACATAAAATCTTGATAAAAACTCTCTACCGCCAAAATGTCTGTAGGCACTTAAAATTCATTACGCGGAAAAGTTGAGCTAAAATTTTATACAGACCAGAAAGAAATACAAGCTGCCGACGAATTCGGAGAGACCGTTTATAACAAATTTAATAAAACTGCTCTTAGATGGGGATTTCTTTAAATATTTCAGTCAAATATGCAAATCACTAAAAGGAAGTTATAATCTTTTCTGAATAATGAAATTTTAATTAATGCCGGGCGGGTCGATGGGAGCGCAAAAAATTATTGAGGCTCAATATTTCACTTCGTTTGCGAATCTTAATTATTTTCATTGATAATGTCTGTATAATTTGTGGATGAAATTAAATAAAATTTTCAAAAAATACTGAATTTCCATGATTTTATTGTCTCATACATTGAGTTCAGAAAAAATAAACCTACCAACAAAGTTAGTCAACGTGGAAATTGAACTGATGCTATAAAATTATTTACATAAGAAAAAAAAACCTTTTAAGTATTTCACTGATTTACTAACATAGCATGATGAGTAGCTATACCTAATAATAAAAACTTCAATGTACAGTAGGCTGCAAAGTTGCATACCTAGGGCCACCGCAAACGATTGATTGGATTTCGTACACGTCACCTATGCCGAATCTTCTCTTATCTAGCTATATGGCTCGGTTCCACGTCCACTCGGCGCAAATTGAAAATACCGACTCTGTAACGCAGTGGATGCGATTAGTTTGTCATTGAAACTGTTCCACGAATTTCAGGGGAAGTTCCAGGTAAACAATTTTGTTCAGTAGGTACCTACTTTGTGCCTTACGTTGCAGAATGTCGCTTTAGCAAAATGCCCCTTATTGGCAAAATATCCCTTCCTCATATCGTGTCCCTTTCGCAAAATGTCAATTTTAGATAAATTTTGAAGAAAGCCTACTAAAAAGACTGAAATTAGTATTTTGTAAAATAGTAGATTCATAGACTAGGGTGGAAGAGAATCAATTCCCGAGGTAGTTAGACGCCCGAGCGCAGCGAGGGCGGCTATAGTCCGAGAGGAATTGATTCTTCTACCCGTGGCAATGACTCTACTTTTCATTTAGAATATGAGGAAAATAAAACTAGTTGTTAATACAAACTAAGTATTTATTGTTAATAAAGTAGGTACCTATTTAAAATTAATAGTCATATTGGTACAATTATTGAAATTAAAAAGAACAGATTTTACTATCCCGCCAATTTGTGTTGACTTTTTAATTATTATTTTTTTAATTTTGTCGCTGCACTCGCATCGCAAGTTTGCGCTAAATTCACACTGGCCAGTGACACTAGCTGGTTAAAAAGTCACGACATTTCATAAAGTTTTTTTTTTTTAATATGAAAAAAAGTCTTCACAGCTGACAGCAATTCAAGCAGTTCTATTTTTAAAGTTCATTCCCGCCCTAGGGTGGGGATGAAATTTGTATGAGTTATTCCTTCCCTGTGAAAGGAAAGCAGCATCTTCCACCCAATAGTCAGATCAAAACAACACTACTTTCCGAGTATGAGAAATGAAAAGGTACATTTTGCGAAAACGGAAATTTCGCGACTGAGGTTTTTTTTGTTTTTTTTTTGAGGAACGTTAGTCTTTTGTGAAAGTAAAAATAAAAATCTAACAAACTGACTTATCTTATCTTAACTGTATTATCTTATTTTGACTATCTTTAAAGAGAGAGCTGCTTCACTTTATTTTAATTAAGATCTTCTGGCTCAACCTTAAGGAGAAATAATTTAATAATTCTTTCGTAAGTTGTAACAACTATTAAAATAACTCCCTCATATTTATCGGATAACTCTTTTTTACAAACTTCTAAAAGGCAAATTTTTACTAAGTCGCTGGATACCTTAGCCGAGGATAAAATAAACTACAATTTAAAAACGACGGACTTGAGAATTTAAAAAATGTAGAACAAATAAGAAAAGTTCTAGCTGTATAGAACGAAAGTTTCCTTATTACTAACGACTAAGTTCTATTAGCAGTTGCAGGCTACGATCAGGGAAGTAGTTTCTCCAATACTTTTTAGTGCGAGCTACATTCTTACCAGTGACACCATACAACCCAAAATATACCTACGTATATCCATGTAGGTACTGCACCGTATTGCAAGGGGTACAATGCGCCAATGGCTTACTAAAAACGGTTTCCAATAATATCCTACCAATATCCTACGTTGAGAATGATTTCAGATAAGGGCTTGTATTGTGTTAGATTGACCAGTTATTATAGCAACAAAACTTAATCGATTAATCGATTCCTCTTTAAGATAGAGTCTATTTTCTGACTCTACTTCCTACTTCCTCATCCTCCTTAGTCGGTCCCCCACTGCTGAGGATCGTAACCCTAAGATGTCGCCTCTCTGAATACTTCCTAATTACTTTCCCCTGAAAGAGGAGCAGCTGGAACTTTCATCGCTTCTAGGCCAGCTGGAAAAAAAGGTACTATTTATCTGACGGTTGTTCCCGGATAAAGGCGTGATTTTATGTATGTATGTAAGTATGTGTTCCCTTGCACCTCCTATTAATTTTGTCCACGGTGACCCAGATACCAAGTTCTTTAATTATACCTAACTTTGCCTTGTATGAGGCAGATGAAGCTTGCAGTTTTAGCGATTTGCTTTCGCACTAAAGTAGTTCATCTTCTTCTTTATTGGATTTAAAGCGAGAAAGAAATAAAATTTAGAAGCTGTTAGCTATTTCGGTACCGATACTCGCTCTCGCATGTTTAGCTGAGCATACCTGCTGTTACCTACCATAAAATTTTATAAGAATTTTACTAGAGATAACTCCATCATCGATTTATTTTTGATCGTCTTTAACTTAGACTAACAATAGTTAGTCTATCTATCGCAATATAATGATAATAAATTAAACTCGGATACATCAATCACTTAAATTGAATAACTAAAGATTCTTACTTTTTTACCTAATTTAATTATTTACATGCTTTTAATATTTAAAATATTATTGTAGTTGTTTCCTAAAGAAAACAATTGGGATTTTTGAAGCTTTGATAAAAAATTGAACGTATTTTTTAATGAGACTGGAGCAAGTTATGAAAACATTATCAAAATTTAGTCTACAAAAAACTTTGAAAAAGTGCTCTGATGAGAACAGACGGTAAACAAGAATTTCTCCTTTATATTTCCGTTCATTTTGTGCCGACCTAGATTCTCACTTGACTAATTAGAGCTGGCTTCATACTTGCTACATGCTGCCGGCTTGCTATTTCATTTTAGCAGGAACTTAGTCTACTATTACGCTTGTTATTGCACTTCGCTTTTGCTGTTTTCTTTAAATTTCTAGGTGTTTTGGCTGAAATTCATATTTTTTTTTGTTTCATTTGATTAATGAATTTTATTTTTAATCAATCATACATAATTTTTTTTTAATAATTATACATTTCTTAATAAATGCTAGAGCGCAGTGAGAGTGGCAAAGTTCTAGGCGGATGAAATATAATCTGTCTTATGCCATTGAGACAAAAGACGGAGAATACATGCTAGTAAAGTAGAAAGTGGGAAAAATCACTATGCGAATAAATTCAAACCAAAATAGAACTAAAATTAAAATTGTAGCCATGTTGAAAGAAAGACAATCTAAGCTTTTAAAGATTCTAGCCAGACACAGAGAACATGTATTGTCTTGTACCTCATTCAGCTACTGCCGGAACCATACGAATGGATCTGGTGTATAATGGGAGCCGGCAATCTGAGCCCTGATTGACTTGGGAAGCCGACCACGCTAAGTGGGTTTGCACCAAATTGATTTCCTGTTTAGGTTTAGAACGCTTTGTTCGACTATGCAACATATCTGCATTATTATGTAGAGTTTACACCATACGATTAAATAAATAAATGTAGTGTATAAGGACGGTATTTGCAAAGTTACAATTATCATTCCATTTAATTTTCGTATTGGTTTTTATATTTTATTAATCAGCTTTTTCTAATTTCGATAAAAAATAATAACTAAAAAGTCCCAATTTACAAATGGCATTATTTGGAAAACCACGAGATTACCATACAAAATGCAGTAATTTAAACAATCGAAATGGAAACCCGGGATTCGTCTCGAAGCTGTTTATTTTTGCGCCATTATTCAAGATTTATTGCCCAGAAGCCCATTATCTTTGCCCAAACTACGGACTTTGGGCACGGTTGCGGTGCATACGACGACAAACTGAAAACTTTTCATGTTCATAGATGGGGTTAGCCAACTGCCTACCAGGAAATGCACATTTTTCAAGTATTCATTATTAAACCTTTGTCCCTCAAAAAACATCCAGGTGTTACATGACGATACTATTTAACTTGTATAAGTTTGCGGTAAGTTTCTTTTATAAGCTAAGCATTGCCATGTTGTCTTAGGTTATTTTGACCACTGCTTTGTCTTTTTTATGAACTTCGTCCTATGTATAGTTTTTGTTTACAACAAATTGGTTAATAATAAATATTACCCTAAGTCTCGCTCAAAATCATAACAAATCTTAAGAAGCGACATTAAAGTACAGATTTTTGGTCGACAGGAAAATCGATGCCATAAAATCGATAGGTGCTCATTGACTTTACGCCAATAGATCGCAGAATAATCGCAGAACCTAAATTCATGGAGTAGTAATGTACTAAACAATAAACCTTTTACTCAGTCGCTTTTTAGCCTCTGCAATGGCTGTTCGGTTGCACACAGCGATGGACAATAAAAGTCCCGAGCGTTTTGTTAATTCAGTACCGACGTAGCGTGCACTAATACTTGAATTTGAATTACATTTGCTCCTGGATTTTAGGGATTTTATAATGTGACGTCTAGTGGAAAAGCGCCCATTTACTCCCAGAGAATAATCAGTAGCGTTTGTCTCGAATATTATGTTATGATTAAAAGTTAAATGACATGATGAAGATTACATAGAAAATCATGGAAAAGGAAACTGACTTGCGTAGGTATATTCTATAGACGTCACATTATAAAATCCCTAAAATCCAGGAGCAAATGTAATTCAAATTCAAGTATTAGTGCACGCTACGTCGGTACTGAATTAACAAAACGCTCGGGACTTTTATTGTCCATCGCTGTGTGCAACCGAACAGCCATTGCAGAGGCTAAAAAGCGACTGAGTAAAAGGTTTATTGTTTAGTACATTACTACTCCATGAATTTAGGTTCTGCGATTATTCTGCGATCTATTGGCGTAAAGTCAATGAGCACCTATCGATTTTATGGCATCGATTTTCCTGTCGACCAAAAATCTGTACTTTAATGTCGCTTCTTAAGATTTGTTATGATTTTGAGCGAGACTTAGGGTAATATTTATTATTAACCAATTTGTTGTAAACAAAAACTATACATAGGACGAAGTTCATAAAAAAGACAAAGCAGTGGTCAAAATAACCTAAGACAACATGGCAATGCTTAGCTTATAAAAGAAACTTACCGCAAACTTATACAAGTTAAATAGTATCGTCATGTAACACCTGGATGTTTTTTGAGGGACAAAGGTTTAATAATGAATACTTGAAAAATGTGCATTTCCTGGTAGGCAGTTGGCTAACCCCATCTATGAACATGAAAAGTTTTCAGTTTGTCGTCGTATGCACCGCAACCGTGCCCAAAGTCCGTAGTTTGGGCAAAGATAATGGGCTTCTGGGCAATAAATCTTGAATAATGGCGCAAAAATAAACAGCTTCGAGACGAATCCCGGGTTTCCATTTCGATTGTTTAAATTACTGCATTTTGTATGGTAATCTCGTGGTTTTCCAAATAATGCCATTTGTAAATTGGGACTTTTTAGTTATTATTTTTTATCGAAATTAGAAAAAGCTGATTAATAAAATATAAAAACCAATACGAAAATTAAATGGAATGATAATTGTAACTTTGCAAATACCGTCCTTATACACTACATTTATTTATTTAATCGTATGGTGTAAACTCTACATAATAATGCAGATATGTTGCATAGTCGAACAAAGCGTTCTAAACCTAAACAGGAAATCAATTTGGTGCAAACCCACTTAGCGTGGTCGGCTTCCCAAGTCAATCAGGGCTCAGATTGCCGGCTCCCATTATACACCAGATCCATTCGTATGGTTCCGGCAGTAGCTGAATGAGGTACAAGACAATACATGTTCTCTGTGTCTGGCTAGAATCTTTAAAAGCTTAGATTGTCTTTCTTTCAACATGGCTACAATTTTAATTTTTTCTATTTTGGTTTGAATTTATTCGCATAGTGATTTTTCCCACTTTCTACTTTACTAGCATGTATTCTCCGTCTTTTGTCTCAATGGCATAAGACAGATTATATTTCATCCGCCTAGAACTTTGCCACTCTCACTGCGCTCTAGCATTTATTAAGAAATGTATAATTATTAAAAAAAAATTATGTATGATTGATTAAAAATAAAATTCATTAATCAAATGAAACAAAAAAAAATATGAATTTCAGCCAAAACACCTAGAAATTTAAAGAAAACAGCAAAAGCGAAGTGCAATAACAAGCGTAATAGTAGACTAAGTTCCTGCTAAAATGAAATAGCAAGCCGGCAGCATGTAGCAAGTATGAAGCCAGCTCTAATTAGTCAAGTGAGAATCTAGGTCGGCACAAAATGAACGGAAATATAAAGGAGAAATTCTTGTTTACCGTCTGTTCTCATCAGAGCACTTTTTCAAAGTTTTTTGTAGACTAAATTTTGATAATGTTTTCATAACTTGCTCCAGTCTCATTAAAAAATACGTTCAATTTTTTATCAAAGCTTCAAAAATCCCAATTGTTTTCTTTAGGAAACAACTACAATAATATTTTAAATATTAAAAGCATGTAAATAATTAAATTAGGTAAAAAAGTAAGAATCTTTAGTTATTCAATTTAAGTGATTGATGTATCCGAGTTTAATTTATTATCATTATATTGCGATAGATAGACTAACTATTGTTAGTCTAAGTTAAAGACGATCAAAAATAAATCGATGATGGAGTTATCTCTAGTAAAATTCTTATAAAATTTTATGGTAGGTAACAGCAGGTATGCTCAGCTAAACATGCGAGAGCGAGTATCGGTACCGAAATAGCTAACAGCTTCTAAATTTTATTTCTTTCTCGCTTTAAATCCAATAAAGAAGAAGATGAACTACTTTAGTGCGAAAGCAAATCGCTAAAACTGCAAGCTTCATCTGCCTCATACAAGGCAAAGTTAGGTATAATTAAAGAACTTGGTATCTGGGTCACCGTGGACAAAATTAATAGGAGGTGCAAGGGAACACATACTTACATACATACATAAAATCACGCCTTTATCCGGGAACAACCGTCAGATAAATAGTACCTTTTTTTCCAGCTGGCCTAGAAGCGATGAAAGTTCCAGCTGCTCCTCTTTCAGGGGAAAGTAATTAGGAAGTATTCAGAGAGGCGACATCTTAGGGTTACGATCCTCAGCAGTGGAGG
>JARACY010000822.1:0-74607 GCA_029255725.1 Scrobipalpa atriplicella
ACCTCAAAGGTGCAGATTAGCGTTTGCACAAATCAACGGAACACATAGCAAGCTGCTTGTTGCCGGGCTCCATTGAGAGAGAAAGAGACAAAATTTCAAAGCAAACTCATCGAAATAAAAATATGAGAGTCATAAGGAAAATCAGAAAGCAATCAATGAAAATAAATGCACATCTATGCAGCAGAAAAATGTTATATCCTACTTATGTGAGAAATAAGAACTAGCTACGTCTTTTATATTTTTCGCTCTGACACAGCTCGTTTGACGTATATTAGTATAAAAGAGCTACTGCTTTGAGGAAACTGTATTACGCTCTCATACAATTCTTGAAGGAAACTTCTACAAAGCCAGGACAAAATACAGGATGTTAGAAAAACTACTTTAGTAGAATCTTTTACTTTTTTAAATAAAGAAAGGAACTTTTAAGTTTTCTTTACAAAATGTTGTCGTGACTTTTGTGTGTAATGGAGAGCTTATCTTAGTAAGTTACTTTTCTTTACACCCTGTATATGTTGTGTTGTGTATGTAGTGGGGATGTGGTCGGAGAAAAATTAACCATGTTTCGCAAACTGACATCAAAAGCGGGGAGCGGACTAATTGGTTTTGAGAGCATCGTTCAGTGTGGCTTCAAATTCATTGCATTCCGCGCAATATTATGATAGGGTTAGAGATTTTAGCAAATATTTTCCAAATTATTATGAGTTTAGTATAAATTTTAGTGCAAGTGGTAATATACAGTGTAAACAAACAGTAGGTACAAAATAATGACATGCATCTTAAAGCTAAAGACCCTAAAGTTTAGTGAACATTTTTAATGCAGTAAGTTAAAAAATGTCTTTAATAACAAATCTCCATGCGCCCCTAGACTAGTCTTTTCTCTAAAAGTTTTTTTTTTGTTGCGCACTTCACATGAAGAATCAGGAGGCGTTGTTCATAGTAAACAAAACCGCATGTGAAAGTTATAAATTTAAAAAATCATGTTAAAAATTAATCTATATGCTCGCATGCTAGCCCCGAACAAAAAGTCTTTCGTAACAAAATGTCACAACTGTTTATTAAAACCAGTATTTGCCTGTATTTTCCAGATCTAATAATTCATGTGTTCGTACGCGATATTACTTTGATGAAGCTATTTATACCAAACAGTCCAATTAACACCACAAAGCGCATATGAATGCAAACCCACTCAAGATTAATTATATTCCAGTGTAAGGACCATCACTGCACGTAATTACTCCAGTATATTTAAGTTGGCTTAGAATCATAAAACATTGTTATGATCATAAAAGACGAAAGACTATCTAGCTATTTTGCCTTAAAAGTAGATGTCCTCCTGAATTAGTTTTAACAAAAATTACATCAATACAACAATTAATTACTGATAAACATGATCAGTTTGACTAAAATAATCCATAGAACTTTTATCCAGGCCTCATTAATCCATATTCGAAACTAAAACGAAGGCCAAATAGACGACTATAATCTGACACTTAAATCCAGAAGTGGCCTGGCTTCAAGCTCGGAGCTTCCAGCTTAGTCTTTTCAAAAGCAGCAATTAGAGTTTCATAGATATGTGCATACCTCTGTTTATAACAGTGGAATACTAATGCTTACATGCTGGGCTGGGAGAGATAAAAAAACATAGAATGTACCAGCTGCATCTCCCCCCGGACATGCTGTAAAAACCAGCTAAGGGATTCGAGGGTTTCAGTGTATTGTAATTTAGGCGATGGGCTGACAACCCGTCAATATAGCAATAACCCTCAAAACTTGACCGACGTGGCGGAATGACCTTTGTTTTGGTCTTTTTTGCTCTGCCTACCCCATTAGGGATAAAGGCGTGATTTTATGTATGTATGAATACTAATGTGCCTGGAACTGTTGGAATATACTGGAGTAATTACGTGGCAGTGGATGGTCCTTACACTGGAATATAATTAATCTTGAGTGGGTTTGCATTCATATGCGCTTTGTGGTGTTAATTGGACTGTTTGGTATAAATAGCTTCATCAAAGTAATATCGCGTACGAACACATGAATTATTAGATCTGGAAAATACAGGCAAATACTGGTTTTAATAAACAGTTGTGACATTTTGTTACGAAAGACTTTTTGTTCGGGGCTAGCATGCGAGCATATAGATTAATTTTTAACATGATTTTTTAATTTATAACTTTCACATGCGGTTTTGTTTACTATGAACAACGCCTCCTGATTCTTCATGTGAAGTGCGCAACAAAAAAAAAACTTTTAGAGAAAAGACTAGTCTAGGGGCGCATGGAGATTTGTTATTAAAGACATTTTTTAACTTACTGCATTAAAAATGTTCACTAAACTTTAGGGTCTTTAGCTTTAAGATGCATGTCATTATTTTGTACCTACTGTTTGTTTACACTGTATATTACCACTTGCACTAAACTTTATACTAAACTCATAATAATTTGGAAAATATTTGCTAAAATCTCTAACCCTATCATAATATTGCGCGGAATGCAATGAATTTGAAGCCACACTGAACGATGCTCTCAAAACCAATTAGTCCGCTCCCCGCTTTTGATGTCAGTTTGCGAAACATGGTTAATTTTTCTCCGACCACATCCCACTACATACACAACACAACATATACAGGGTGTAAAGAAAAGTAACTTACTAAGATAAGCTCTCCATTACACACAAAAGTCACGACAACATTTTGTAAAGAAAACTTAAAAGTTCCTTTCTTTATTTAAAACAGTAAAAGATTCTACTAAACGTAGTTTTTCTTACATCCTGTATTTTGTCCTGGCTTTGTAGAAGTTTCCTTCAAGAAATTGTATGAGAGCGTAATACAGTTCCTCAAAGCAGTAGCTCTTTTATACTAATATACGTCAAACGAGCTGTGTCCAGAGCGAAAAATATAAAAGACGTAGCTAGTTTCTTATTTCTCACATAAGTAGGATATAACATTTTTCTGCTGCAAAGATGTGCATTTATTTTCATTGATTGCTTTCTGATTTTCCTTATGACTCTCATATTTTTATTTCGATGAGTTTGCTTTGAAATTTTGTCTCTTTCTCTCTCAATGGAGCCCGGCAACAAGCAGCTTGCTATGTGTTCCGTTGATTTGTGCAAACGCTAATCTGCACCTTTGAGGTTTTTTGGTGAGCTCGTTTCAAGGCAAAACTGTCGAAACGACCCTTATTTATAAGAATCACTCGCAAAATCAAAAACTTGTAAGTATTTGTTTTTTTTTTACCATAAATCACAGTCTAATTGACACAAATCGAACTTCTACGCATCCGATTCAAAATGCGTGCTCCAGATTGTAAGGGTATTATGATACGCAAATGTTTGAGTACTCTATTCAAATATACAGAACGGTAGCAGCGTTCAGCTAAAACAAACTTCCATTTCACATAAATCCACCATTTTGCGTATTCTCGAACACATCTCCGCCCGACCTTCAGACTATTTATTCTCTCGCACCCTTTAAATTATCTTGTTAATAAAATGAATATACTCGGGCTGTACCGGATTAGAATAGAATCAGCTCATCTTCTCCTGGGCTTCGTAAAAGGCGATGAGGAATTCAATTCGGGGATGTGCTGCAGCATTACGCGTATTCTTACATAAAATTACGCATTTACCCCTTCAGGGGATAGGCAGAGCATAAAACGCCAAGTAAAAAATTTTTACGCCACATAAGTATTGAGGGTAATTTTAGGTTGTATTGTATTGTGTATTGCTATAGTGACAGGTTTCCAGCCCATCGCCTAAATTACAATACACTGAGACTCTCGAATCCCTTCTACTGACTTCTACAGCATGCCCGGGACCACTGAAAAAAATACTTGATTGAATACGAGCGCGTAGTTTGTAAAGTAGTATGTTTGTGACAATAATGTTATTAATTAAATGAATCAAGTTACTTGATAACCACAACTAAGATCCTTATAATTTCAATCAACAGAATAATTGATTTCAACATTAACTTTATTGTCTCAATCATTATTATTTTTATTACTTCAATTACACTATAATGGGAAATGGGAAACCATAGCAAAGCCTCTTAAGCTTGAAACATCTGTTCGTACAAAATCAGAACACTACGTGGTGAAACCACCACTACTGTGAATGAATATAGGTTTATTTGGAATATCATAAACCACGATTTTATAGATTTAATCTTCAAAGGAACCTCAATATGGATCCGCTTCGCTGCTTTTACGTAATCTATCTTCTCTACCAACATTGGATGTATTTCCACTAGACGGTACGGTGAGGGCACGGCAACGGCAACGGATAACGATATCGTCACAATACCGTGGCTCTGTTTTTCTACTAGGACGGTAATATCGTCGAAGATGTCGTCGCCTAGTTCCACCCAGCGCTCACACACACACGCGCATGACATACGTATGTATACAAAACACATGCAGTTTGGCAGACCGGTGACGATGATACCAGTGGTAATCAATACTGTGCCGTTGCCGTGACGTTGCCGTACCGGTACGTGGAAAAGCATACCATATTATTATTTCATTGGTTTTCATACATTATCTCTTCAACGGTATCGTCAACGATACCGTGACGTTGCTGTTGCCGTGGACATGCTGTCTAGTGGAAAAACGTACCTACATTCTTTGTGGATCGTTATCTCTACAATTTACAGGTGCAATTTATCTACTAAAGCTCTACTTAAACTTCGTACTAAAGTTTCCTCTCAGTTATCTATCATCGTTCTCTCGCGTCTAAGTTGTTATAGAAGTTTGTCATGGTATACAAAATCTTGTGTGTACGTTTTCTTTGTATGTATCATGCAGGCCTTGTATGCTCTAATGTTGTGTACTATATAGTTAATACTTTCCAAAGAAACATTATTATTTTTTTATAATTTTACTCATTTTCTACCTAACATGTTTGACTTGACTATGTTCAAATCATGGTATAATAAGATATTATACCATGGTTCAAATGAGGTGGCCTATATTCTACTCCACTATTAAGTACGTGCGGTAACGCAAGGCCCGCTGTAGGCAGCTCTACGGCGTAGAAGAGGCGTAAAGACCACTCTACGGCGTAGCAAATGTTTGCTACGAAATGTAGGTACATTGCTACGTCGTTTCGATAAATATTTTCTAGTAAGTACTTCAATCCGTTTCTACTTTCATTTAACACTTATTTCTATTCTCATACTATTAAAAAAAAGCAAATATGTTTATGCATCGAATATTAAACACATTTTTACAAATTGTATTTCTTCTGCCAAACTACAGTATAGTTTGTAGGCATTAGATACTCTTCCAGTAATTATCTTTGTGTTAGTTATTTTAACAACGAATTATTGATTTAGTTCTTTGTATTTTTAATGGATTTTAAATGATAGCCTGGATTTTTCTGGTATCAGTGACGGCAAGAATATCTTGGATGATATTTTAGCATCCATAACATAATCCGTGAAATACTAATCATTCATGACAGATATTGACGGCTTTCATGATGGATAGGTATTGTGTATTTCAAGTGCATTGCATTCGGTGCTCAGAGCGTCGTTCGATTTACTAAGAGCCAGATAGATCTGGATGCATCTCTAGTAGTCTCACATTCCTTTTGTAAAACAGCTGTAGACTTACCCCACCATAACGTGCGTTTCATTTAAAAGCTAGGATTTAAAGTGAAAAGAACAAAGGCCATTTTAAAAGCATCTCTCATCTCCATGAAAAATAATGAGCGCGTTTGTTTTTAGATCCAACTTAGTGCAATGTTATTTTGTTATTTCGAGGATGTTTCGTTTTATTTCAATTTATTCAAAGAGTCGTTGAATAAATTGAAGTATAATATTTTAGTATAATAATTTATCATGTGAGAAATGTTGAAATTAGTCTATAATATAATCAAAATTAATCAGTCTATATAGGGTAGAATTGACATAGAAAAAGGAGTACTCACCAGTAGCTTTAAAGTTATATTTTAAATTGACATTACTTTTCCAATCAAGAATCAGGATTAAACAGTAATACCGGGTGTTAGAAAACTTCTAGTTCCAGTTCTTCCAATCAGGATGGATTAATAACTTGATTATGTTTTTCTTTGTCTGGTTTTTCTTTTGATTAAATAACGTTTTATTTATTTCCATTTAATGCAACTGTGCTAGTATGATATAAAATATATCTATTCATTTTTTCTAAAATGTCGTTATAAAAATATTATTCTTTGTAAGTAGTTACTTTTCTACAAATAATAAAACCTTAGAGAAAATTTATTTTTTCTAGGAAACTTTTGTGAAATACCTCTATTTCAGTACAAATTCAATGCTAAATGTATGTAAGAAAGAGGCAATAACCTGGTATTAGTAGTGTAGTGCGTCATTTAAGTTGTTGAAATACGAGACAGTCGAAAACAAATTGTTTTAAAACATTTGCATACATTTACTCGCAGAACGTGTTTCACCTGTAAGTGGGGGAGACGGGACGCCCAAGGGGGATTCTTAGCTTTCTTACCGAACAAATGTAAACAATCTTATAAGTTTGTTTTATTTTGTTTTTGGTGGAAGATATACATTACTGATTTGATTCATAATAAGAAATAATATCATCCTAACAGATCAAAGCTCTATGACAAATATGACAACGTCATCATTTATACGTTCAACTTGATTGGATGAAGGGAATTGAGTCAAATTTTGTACAGACAGAAATACAGCTTTATAATGGCCAAGCCTGCCGTTTACAACAGCTGTCAAAAATAAAAACGTCATTATAATATAATGATAAATGTCTGAATTTGCTGAAGATTTTGTCAATTTTAATAGTACATTACGATACAAGTGCGGTGCGTTGATAGTTACAGCCGAGGCGATATTGCTAGCCCGAGCCGTAGGCGAGGGCTACAAGAAAGCAGAGGCTGTAATTATCAAACCGCACGTATGTCGTACTACGTTTTATAACATATTTGCGAGGAAATAGCTAAAAAATTAAAACAATACAGCGAAAAGAAAAAAAGCGAGGAATAATTTTTACTCGTTCACAAATTAGCGATGCGCGCACATCCACAGGGGTACGTTCAGTCGACCCAGTTCGATATTTATACCGATCGAATCTTATACTAGTGGGACGCACTGAACGTGCACCTTAGCTGCTGTCAGATAAAACCTCACTTCCGGTGCGCCTCTGAACGGGCCGGATAAAAATTAACCTAGTCGAAATTTCGTCTGCCAGGTGTCTCTGAACGGGCAATATAATTTTTAACCAGGTTAAATTTCGATCGATCGAGCGTTTCTGAACGTACCCCAGATTACCTAGTATATATCGCGCAGCGCTTTTTTTTAAGGCAAAGCACAAAAAACCAGCCAGTATTACTAATAAACTAAATTAATATTTTTTTTATTTTGTTACAGATAAATGGTTTTAATTTATTGTAAAAAATTAATTAAATCAAAGAATTAAATGTTTATTTTATTATACTTTATCTCCCAAAGTTAATTTTATTTATAAAAATGTTGACCACTTTTCTGCCATAAAAACTCTTTGCTAAGATTTAAAAAAGTACTGTTCGATAAACCGTGCGTTTTACCTAATTAAAAAAAAACTCGTGTGTTTTACAGCACTCGTGCATTTTACATTACGATTACGCTCAAGTACGTAATAAGATACAATACAATATTGAAATTGGTGTAGTAAGAGACCCTTTACGAGCAAATGTGTTATAAAATACTTAACATGTGCTTTCTCGCTATAATGAACAACAATGTTTTACGTAATTTTCGTAATGATGTTTAAATTCATCATGGTTTTCTTTTATTCTTTAGGTCATCATCATACATATAAAACATAGAATTATTTCATTGCAATTTTGAATAGCTAAACCTCTGACAATTGGTAAACTTTCTGAACCTCCTGGTGACCCTGTTCTGTTATTTATTCCGCGCTACCACCAATTTCACATTGTACACAGCCCACATTGAAATCGATACAGCAATTTATTTACCACCGCCGTTGCACTAGCGGCCCCAAACAACGCGAACCTGTTATCTATTTCGTACCATTCACAATACTATGATTGATCGTAGACATAGGTGATGGATTCCCGTGTCACGCTGATGGATACGTAATACCAGCATCTGCTGTGGTTGTAGGCATATACTGTGTAAATACAGATAAAAGAATAAAGATTTGAGTTTCGAAATTTTCTTGAACGTTCACTATATTTCTTTTATTAAAACTTAGCAAGTTCAGACCAGGGCCGTCAAAGCTATGTCATCGCATCGGACTTGGAATTTTTTTGTCACATAAAAGTGTAAGTGGCTATACCCGTCCTACTAGCAGGTAGGCCGTGCGCCACCGGTAGCTATGAATAATTATTTCATTCAGTTTAGCCTAGACAACATTCTTAAGCAAATGTTAGGCTCGTATTTATAAGCGATCTCAAGATTGAGAGCAATATTAAGTATGGATTTGACAGATCGTTTTGTACTGAAATGACATTTCTGATACGAACTCAAACTCGCTGTCACTCTAGAGAGCTGATTAAAAATACGGGCCTTAGTGTCTATCTTTACTTATTAGTGACCTTTCAGAATCGTAATTCTATGACGAATGAATTCTATGACGATTTCTACCACGTTTCCAAAAGCATATCTACATATTAGATTTTTGTTATGAACGGGATTATTACCACGATTATGTTTATTGTTACCTCGATATTTCGGAGTTGTTTCAAACTCCATGGTCACGAGTAGACTGGCGATGCGAATGTTGACGTCTTCTAAGGGAAACCATATCGGTCTACCCTCTTTCGGACGCGACGACTGCGTTCACTTTGACTTCTACCATTGTCACTCACTAGTTTCTCACGACACACTACACTCACGGTATCTACTCGCGATTTCGACCTCGAATCATTTTTGCGGTTGTAAACGTTTAACACTGGATTCCACGCACCGGACAGTTTAAAACCATCTTCACGATTAAAGTTATTGTATTTCGTGATCTCGATTGCTTCTCGCACTAAACGCGGTATATAGTGGCGTTCCGTCGACAGTACTTGGGGGTTATGTAATTCAATCCAGTGGTTCGTTTCGGTTTGATTAAGGTGTTCAGCAATGGCCGACGTCCGGGTATCATTGTTTTTCACAGCTCGAATGTGTTCCTTCATGCGGTCGACAATGGTTCGCTTGGTCTGACCGATGTACGAGCTCCCACAGCTGCAATTAACTTTGTAGACGCCCGGAGTTTGAAAAGGCAGCTGGTCTTTAGGTGAACGAAGCAGTTTTGCTATCTTGGTGAAGGGAGTAAATACAGTTTTAATGGAGAACTTCCCCAATAACCTGCCTATTTTATTTGCCTATTTATTATTGGGGAAGTTCTCCATTAAAACTGTATTTACTCCCTTCACCAAGATAGCAAAACTGCTTCGTTCACCTAAAGACCAGCTGCCTTTTCAAACTCCGGGCGTCTACAAAGTTAATTGCAGCTGTGGGAGCTCGTACGTCGGTCAGACCAAGCGAACCATTGTCGACCGCATGAAGGAACACATTCGAGCTGTGAAAAACAATGATACCCGGACGTCGGCCATTGCTGAACACCTTAATCAAACCGAAACGAACCACTGGATTGAATTACATAACCCCCAAGTACTGTCGACGGAACGCCACTATATACCGCGTTTAGTGCGAGAAGCAATCGAGATCACGAAATACAATAACTTTAATCGTGAAGATGGTTTTAAACTGTCCGGTGCGTGGAATCCAGTGTTAAACGTTTACAACCGCAAAAATGATTCGAGGTCGAAATCGCGAGTAGATACCGTGAGTGTAGTGTGTCGTGAGAAACTAGTGAGTGACAATGGTAGAAGTCAAAGTGAACGCAGTCGTCGCGTCCGAAAGAGGGTAGACCGATATGGTTTCCCTTAGAAGACGTCAACATTCGCATCGCCAGTCTACTCGTGACCATGGAGTTTGAAACAACTCCGAAATATCGAGGTAACAATAAACATAATCGTGGTAATAATCCCGTTCATAACAAAAATCTAATTGCAGTGAACAACCGCGAAAGTCTCAAAACTTACATATCTACATAGTTTGAAAAACAGAAATGTAAGTAAATCATTATTTCGATAGATATTTTCCAGTAAATTATTGTTTGTACTTTCTATTTTTTTACGCTACAAAGCGTATTTACCTATTTAGT
The DNA here is from genome assembly GCA_029255725.1 of Scrobipalpa atriplicella. Classification (NCBI taxonomy): domain Eukaryota; kingdom Metazoa; phylum Arthropoda; class Insecta; order Lepidoptera; family Gelechiidae; genus Scrobipalpa; species Scrobipalpa atriplicella. The sequence continues at coordinate 10,167 of JARACY010000822.1, forward strand.
ATTTTACGGCGAGCGGCCTTGTCATATCATAAGTTACAATGAACATTAAATCGATACGAATTCGACCTTCTAGTCAGTGGAAGTTTCAATTTCAATTCGAAAGAGTAAAATTTTAATCGATTTTTATAATAACCTAAATGTATGCTGGTTATTTACTTATGGATCGACTTGAAAACCCACTTAATAAGAAGAAAAATTACTATACTTTTTCTTACCTAATACGTAATTAATACTTTTAGTTTAGTTGAGGTTCCTAAAAGGTTAATGACCCCAGCAAGATTCACGGTTTGACTTCAACCGCTGTAGGTATTTCAATTTCGAAATACCGTTGGTTGGCTCAAACGTTTGCTCGAGAAACCTTTGTTTATCTTTGTTGGGCTAGACAGTCAGTCCTTCGATAAAGTGAAAGCTTATCAGCTCCTTTGTGGCTCGGTGGAAAGGTTGAGTGGTCATCCATCCACGATAACTGGCCACTACGTCTGCTTCAAACAAATTCTAAGAAAATGAGTAAGATAGAAGACGAAATCTTTCAGGTTGAGCGATGTATTTTGTATTTGGAGAAGGTACATTGGCTAGTTACTAAAACGTTCATACATACAATCCCTTACGGGGTAGGCAGTATGTAATGGGCATGTTTTTGGCACGTCTGAAAAATACTAAGAACAATTTTAGATTTAAATATGTATCGCTAGGTATAGTGACACATCTCATCTCCAAAATTTTAATACACTGAAACTTCCGAATCCCTTTGCTGACTTCTACAGCTTTCGGGAGGAGAAGCGGCTGGAATTTTTAATAAAACTTAATACTAAAATAAAAAGGAAGGTATTAAAATTAAAATAAAACATAGGAATTATTTTCAAATAATGTACCTGCTGTTCTCTTTGCAAATAGGGACTTCGTATTATGCACGAACGCTCCTGCAGGTATTCGATCGTGGCGGCTTCTACGTGCATTTTAAATGAATGACTGAAAGACGTAGTACCGACATACCAGGCCTTCTTCTAAGCTTGCTGCAGCTCCTTTGATGTTTAGAGTAAGGAAATATATCAGTATCTACATGACAGTGAGGCGTTTTACCTGGCCTAGGTATGCAAAAATATACACGTACTCAAAACTATGTAGGTGTGCGCTGATGATAGTAAGAATCTTTCATAAAGAACACAGGTTTATCGAATAAATCAACGCTAGGTTTATGCATCGGTTACTAGTCAACATACCTAAGGGTAAGAATGATCCGAAAAGATACTGGAAACTTTATAATACGTACGTTTAATAGAAAGATATCTAAGCTTTGAATTAAGTACTTTTACGTATTTTTATAAAATTTTATGGAAACATTTCCTTGTCTATCACGGAATGAGCTTGGCAAGTGCACACACGTCTGCCCCTGCGGGTTTCCGCCTTTCCGCTCGCGGCGACGGCGCTCAAAGCTCGCGCGTGCATTTTGTATGATGACCGCAGAAGCGATTTAGACGGACGCTCTTTCAAAGCTGTCCTACTTCTTGCAAGCTAATTGTGAACTATTGCACTCACAACGGAAAGAAAGTCGTTGAACGCGATAGCACAAGTCACGTTTATAATGAAAAGCAGTTAAAGAGTGTTTCATCTTTTAAGAAATAGGTATTTGTCAAAATCAAATACAGCTTGACCGTTCACCTACTCATAGATAAGTGCAAGAACTATTAGCGCCAAGTCTCCACTCATCCATCACAACGAACTTGAAAGGAAAATCATGCTAGCTTGCAAATTTCTGGTACACGATAGCGCATTAGTCAGAGTTTGGGTTTTGTACATACCTACTCACAAACCGATGGCATGGTACCTATTTCTATTGTTTACAACCTTCATTCGATTGTTGTTTATTTTGTTTCACACTCCGTAAATTAAACAGCCAATCAAACATAATTCTTTTGTAGGTAATAGTGCCAGTTTCAATTTCTAGTCCGCGCAGGTTTCGAATATTTTACACAAAATGTACGATATTTTCCAAAAATTAATATTCTCTCTTGCCATGCGAGAGCAATATCAATATACCGGTCATTTACATCGTTCATTTACTCATTTAATTTCACTTCCGGTTCGCCAACGACGAGTAAACTCGTGAAATAAAGTGCACTGCATATTTTTAAGTGTTTGCACTTTTTTATTATATTGTTTGAACGTTTTTGTGCGTCTACTTAGTAAAATTACTTAACTACTAAGTCTTTTTTTATTCATAGCTATCAAAAAGAAAAATCACATATTATGTTTTGTTGGACTTCCATATCATGAAAATTACGATGATTTTTCTTTTCTCACATGAGACGCTGCAGGTCCACCGACAAGAGCACTAAATTTTAAGAATAAGGAGTATATGCTGCTAGTAGTTAGCTACAAAGCTGCTCATTTTCACGATACTTTTAGTAAACTTCTTTGAGTTAATAACCTTATTGGCAAAGCAAATATAATATAGTTCTACTTATAATATTGTTATACACGGCAAAATAATAAATGAAGAAATAAATTATCATCATACTTTGAGTTCTGTTTATCTTTATCTTATGCAGTAGATTGTGGTTTTTCTTGAGAACTACGACCGTTTCCACCATAAGCTGAATATCAGAAAAACTCCAAGTTTAAACTTAAAGAAGCGAGGACGACACTAAGGATATTTCAATCTAAACTTCTTCTCAAAGTTTGTGAGAGCTTTTTGAAGATAAATGCACTAGTAAACAGAAGAAAATGGTCGCCGAAGGTTCGAACATTTCGCTGAATGATAGTAATTTTTCTTCTTTTCGTCTGTTTGTTGATTTTTCTATCCTTATAGACAACCGAATAATGTGGTCAATGAACCTTTATCATCCCTTTTAAGAGTATGGGCATATGTGCACTCATCCATATAAGATTCGTATCCGATTTGGCCTTCCCAGTAATTGTAAAACAGCTTATAAACCCATGGACATACGTTTCGTATGGATTTTTTTATTTTGTACGAATTGGATACGAATCTAATATGGATGAGTACACAAACGCCCTATCCAAAAAGTGTCCAGTCTTACGCCATACTTTTTCTTGTAATCATTATTATAGTTGATTCTTCTCCATGTAGTCGAACCAGTGTTCAATTAAGCTGATCTTGTTACCAGAGTTAGAATGTCCAACTGCTAAAACAGTGTTTGAATTAGCACGGCCATCATTATTTGAGTTGGTAGTCAAGTTACAGGGTTCACTGCACTGTCCAAATCACAGAATGCAGTAGTTGGCTAACTTTATCTTCATATTCGAACTTCTGTTATCTCTACATCCAATCTACATCTAACAGCATGGTTTCTATCGTTTTATACCTATATTCTTTGGTTAGGTTACCTAAATATCTTTATATCTAGGTATATAAGGTGATTGGTCATGGTAAATGGGTGCAAATATATCGTGCTCAGGCCAATGTGTATGAAAATCCTTTTTTTTTTCAAGATTTTCTAAAACTCCTACAACGAAATTTGTTCTGAAATATGGGCTGAACTAGCTCACTGGAGGTTTGCACCTAACTACGAAACAACCTTATCATTATTAATGTGATGGTAGTTAATATAATCAGTACATCATCAGCATCGCATGTTTACGTTAGTGCAACGGTAAATGTGTTGGTATTTCTAGCGAGGCAAAATAATTGACGCTTGATGCTCACGCTCTCCTAGACAAAACAAACAGGATCGCACTCATAATAAGTACCTACATAATAAGTATAACTAGGTAAAACTACAACTAAGAAGGATTCCCTGTATCAGTATGCTCCGTGGACATACACAAACGACGCAAAAAATCGACGCCATACTGGATAATTTGTGTTCACTGAATAGGAGTAAACGGCAGTCCGCAAAGAGAAAATCTATGATACTTAGTATTACCATTTTACTTGTTCAAACCCCTTTATAATCTAGCTTATATTATAATGTCGCATCTATTCTTGTAAAATTGAATCTGAAATACATTATGTCCTCTTTCTGAATAAATGGTTTTGTCATATCCAGTTTAGCGGTAGTAAAAGTAGGATTTTACTATAATGTATTCAAAGATAAAAGCACCGTCTTCCAATTTTATATGAAATCGTAAACATTATTATTCGTGTCTTAGGGCAGCCACACACTTGCGTAACGTAACTACGGCGGCGGAACCTACGGCGGCGGAACTTTCGGCGGCCGAACCTTCGGTCGTCTATTATACCTACGACACACCAATCCGCTGAGCGAACAGTCGGTTCGGCGCGCTGAATGACGATCAATGATATGGCGTTATATACAGGGTGTTACGGTAAAGCAGGGTGTAAGTGATAGCCATACAGGGTGATAGGGAAAAGTAAACTCGAGGAAGGATCGACTCGACAGAAGTTTCGGCGCTACGCGGCGTAGCGTCGAATCTTGCGCAGGTGTAGTATTGTAAAAAGCACTGAACAGCGTATCAAACAGAACCTTATTTCCCGCAGAACGTTATTTCTCGAGTTCTAAATCGAAAGACTGATTTCCGAGGTAATGGATTCTAGATCATTTGTCAAGATGAAAAATGTTTTTGTGGCAAAATATACGACAGAGGGATAGGCTCATTAATTAGTCGTAATACGTAATACGGTCGAGTTGTGCCGTTGTTTTAAGGGATTTTATGATATTAAATATCTCTTTATACCAGTAGAAGTGAATATTTACCTATTGGCTCTGAATACTGAAATGTTATATTACCTTATGAGTAACAACATTGATACTTTAAATATTTAAACATGAAAGACGTTATTCCGCGACATTTAATTTTTTCTTACGCGTTAAAAGAAAACAAAATATAACTTGATTTAAATTGCTGAACAAAAAGATCGCCTTGAAAATGTATTCAATTATACCTAAGTATTATAAAAGCTTATGTTATGATTCTTGTTTCAGCGACATTATTACCACTGGACCGCTTTTCGGTTAGAACTGGCTCGTCGAAATTTTAATAATGAAAAAGGTTACAGTTTGCCAATGCTTAATAATGCATCATTGCTTTTACATTTCAAAATGGCAAACAGTCACCTTGTCATCATTTAAATGTCCACAGGCTACAGATATATTTTGTGGGTCCCTTTAAAAACCTGTTCTTATTTTCAGTGAATAGTTAGTTGTGCCAGTTGTGCGTAGTTTTGCCACATAAGTAGCGGTTTCTTCATCTATGGCTATTTACATACCACGACCAATCATCGTGTGTGAATGAGTTGTGTATGGTGTGAAATATCTGTGTGAAATAAGTAACATGTTAGCAATACTTGTGACGCAGCTGCTAAACAGCAACCTGTAAAGAAATCATCACTCGAGCTGGTTATTTTATGATCAATTTAATAGTCATGTGTCATACTCTACTTTTCAATGTATTTCTTTTTATGAATACCTACATACTATTTATATATTTTATGCCTCTCGAAGAAACTTTTTGCAAAAAAAATAGTACATTGTTTAACGAGTGGAGAACATGACCGATTCCCACGAGGGTGTAGTTTGAGGCCCGAAGCGCAGCTGAGGGCCTCAATACACACGAGTTGGGAATCGCATTTTCTTCCGAGTTATACATAGTGCTTTATACTACACCTATGAGGAAAATATAATTAAAAATCCTTGTAAAATAAAGAATGATATCACTTACATGAGAAGATATCTTAAGAACATTTGAAGTGTCATCATCCATTCGAACAGAACACAAACAAACAAAACACATAATAAATACAATTACACATTACATCGAAAACACTAAAAACCTTATTTACATTGAATAAGTCAAATAAATCAAAGAACGAAAAAGAATTCGCGCGGACATGTTGATTTTACCATATTTTTTACTTCAAAATATAAAAGAGGCAAATGAAGCTAAGCACATACTGCCAAAAATGTAAGTGGCCAGTATCATTTTGTGGGCTTCGAGATACAAACTTTTTGTGTTTTGGCATCCGCCTGTTTCTAGTTTTGAATTATGAATTTTAAAAAAAATAATGGAGGGGAGAAAATACTTTCTCCCCTAGGGGAGAAAGTAAATCCCATATATTTTTGCCGCCCGCATATTCGTTCGCTTGGATATACGTACTTTCTTCCCTTTTTTCAAGTAAGAACTAATATACTTTCCGAATAGGTGTAGTATAAAATTCTTTCCCCCATCAATCATTGAGTCTAAATAGCTTGCGTATGTTAAGTGACGTCATAATGGCGTAGCTGCGAAAATATACAAAATACATCAATAATTGATAAGGTAAAATAACTACATATACCTACATAAGTCAATCTATCACTCATTTGCCCGAATGGGAATCAAAGAAGGCAAATAAGTATACTAACCAAGTTATATGGCAGTTACTACTTGCTCTAAGGCTCGTATTTATAAAGCGATCTCAAGATTGAGAGCAATATTAAGTAAGGATTTGACAGATCGTTTTGTACTAAAATGACATTTCTGATACGGACTCAAACTCGCTGTCACTCTTGAGAGCTGATTATAAATACGGGCCTAACTGGCTAGATTAATAGTCATTTATACCACACAGCGTGTGGGTTTGAATCCATTACCTATGTCGATGATCAATCATTAGAAATGAATGGATTGTGTGTGATTTGAAATTGATAACGAGTAAATGGTGTCATGTGACGTCACAACCGGTAAACTCTGACCTTTGTACATAATGGATTTAGAAACGGATACTCCCCATTAATGTTCTTACTTCTATGATACCTAATAAAAGGAAAATTGTGTTAGAATAGTTGCCTCATTCGGCTTGTTGTGAAACGTCAGTTTTAATTACTTTCTCCTATGGTTGTGACAAGATCACTTTTGAATTGGAATTCACAGGAGACAGATAGAGATCCCTACTCAAATCAAATAATACTTTATTGTACACAGGAAAACACAAATTAAACATACATAACATGACATAAGTGTACAGAAGGCGGCCTTATTGCTACCTACACCGTAGAGATACCTACACGAACTGTCTATCCTAATAGTTAATACTGCTTCTTCAGTGTTTTTAATTACATGCCTTAGCTCAGGGGGAGCACAAAACTCTGATCACGTACTTCACAGATTTTCACGGATAATTTTATTCAGAATTTGGCACTAGGATTGTAGGGTAACCCACCTAAACCTACTTTTATTAAAACTTCGTCTATTATTAAATCTAAACGCTTTATATGAGAATGAGAACATTTAATTATTTATGAGATAAGATAAATTTCATATTTAAAAGTGCTTTTTAACATAAACGGAATATTAACAAATCTTTGCTTTTGTCTGCTAAGACCCTTTCATTTTAATATGAACTAAGTAATACAAATGAAAAAACATTTTTTTTTCTATTTTGCGTACAAAAAGGTTAATTTATTAATGTAAGTAGCTGCAATTAATCCCATAAGAGACCCAATCAAAAATTATAAGTTGAGCTTAGAAATTAATTTGAATAATTAATTAACTTCAAAATTACGAGCATTTGTTTTCATCCCACAGCTTATTACGTGGAAAAAAAATGGATGCCGACGCAAAAATGTAATGTAAATTTTTATTTTTTTAACTGACAAAGTAACGATAGGAAAATGAATGCAAAATAAAAAAAAGATAAATTGCACCAAATGACCAAATTAAATGAGAAGGCTTTTCAAGCTTGTTTGAGTTCATTATATTAATGGCACTTCATTTTTTGAGGTAACAGACCACTCGCGGCCATATTGTAGCATTTTTTTTTCTTTTGAAATATGTAGGCTTTTTATAATATGTAATTCGCACATTCATTAACTTGCTTGTAGTGTTTTTACTTATCAAGGGTTCGACTTCCATCAAGGGACTATTTTATGTTGCTGCTGCCTAAAATAATTAGTGTAACGCAATGAACTAAATTACCTTGGTCATCAATCTAACCTCATCTTTTCTAAACATACTGTTCTCTACATTGAAATTACAAAAAAAGAGCTAAAATTGCCAAGTTACAAAATAAAATATTTGTCATCTCTACTCTTATTTGGTCTGAAGATATAATTTACTTTTCATTTGTGACCTTTTCTATTTGAGTAGGTGCGTGAAATAGATAAGGAACCAATTTCCATTAGCTACTTTATGCATATCAGACAACCACTCAACCCGTATTACGACGCGGCACGTCTGATTTATGAACGTATTTATTATTATTATATTATTTGTTAGACGTAGCTCTGCTGCTATCATAATTGATACTGACAAATCCACTTTACCAGTACGAAATGTTTTTCGGTAAAGAAAATTTTCCATCATAAGTACTACCTGCTCCAAGATCATTTTTGCATCAAATGCCACGGAAAAACATAAATCTTTGATCATTTCTCACCCAATTCTAAGAACTTGGTATAATTTTCGCGGTTGTTCACAACAATAGATTGTTAAAGTAGTGGATTTGTAGTTTTAGTAGGTACTAGGTAGTGTTTGTTATTAAACTTGTTATCTACATATTAGTTAGATTTGTAATAAAATCATAAATAATATGGATAGATATTATTCTTTTTATAATTTTCTATTAAGAATACATTTTGTAGGTATTACTTTAAATTAAAGTTTCCTGCATAAAAAGGAAACTTACAGATAACATTTTCCAACGTCTTGAGTTTAGAATGTCCCATGTGATTTTTGTCACTATTACCTATTTTCTAACATTTTTTTATCCAAAATACTAGTCCAAGATAATTTATCATGAAATGATACGGAAAGACGATGAATGGTCCAAAGAATACGTCTGCAAATTAGAGCAGATACGATCCCCAGGTCTGTTTTCATTCAATTACTCTAAGAAAACATAAAACAGCTCCATTGAATAACAGGCGATGTAGCCAGCTTGGCGTGGCGTTAAATACAGGGTGTACAGAACGTTGCACATACTGATAAAAATGGGCAGACGTGAGGTCATCTTCTTTTCAATCAGCCCCACATTATGACCTTCGGTCCACCGGTTTTTTTATATTTTTTCATTACAGTGACTAGTTCTTTGCATATTTTCAATTTTAAAAGAATCTCTTACATCTTTTGATAAAAACAAAAATATACTTTTAGTTTAGAATTTAAAGTTGCTTAGTTCATTTACGTAATAATTAAATAACAACTTTAAATTCTAAAACTAACTAAACAGAGGAATTTACGTAATAAAATAAAAAAGAGGCACCAGGAGATGAGTAAGTACCAAACGACCCAAATTTCCCTTAATGATTGTAGGTATGTTTAAAGTTATTTTAAACACCCTGTATAGGTATTACCTTTACCTAAATAGGTCTATTTATAACGGTTTTTGTTGACTCGCCTGTCACAATGGAATCCGTGAGACGTTTTTTTAATTTAATAATTTGCCGTACCCGGTAATTAGACATTATTTCTAGTGATTAGCTCAAGGTTTGTCATGAAATGCCTCAAGATAGTACGCCATCTTCATGACTGATAATAGTTTAATACGCCAATATTAATTATTAATGCAGCGTTGGGCGTTTTTCCACTACACAGCACGTCCACGGTAACGGCAATGGCACGGTATCGTGGAATTATGAAAATCAATGAAACTACTATAAGTAAACAAGTATGGCATGCTTTTCCACTTGAAGGCACGGCAAAGTCACGGCAACGGCACGGCATTGATTCCCACCGGTATCGTCGCCAGCCTGCCAAACTGCATGTGTTTTGTATTCGTACGAAGAATGCGCGTGTGTGTGATCGCTGAGATTGGAACTAGGCGGACGTTATCATCGACGATATTACCGTCCTAGTGGAAAAACATAGCCACGGTATCGTGACGGTATTGTTATCATGCCGTTGCCGTTCCGTCTAGTAGAAAAACAGTCAATGCAGAGTGAATCCAAGGATTTTATCGTAGAGCATTGTTCGTCACAGATTCTAATTTTATCGTGAATGTTTTCACGAGATTTCCGATTGTAAACGTGAGGTATCATTAATTTGCAAACGTAACGAACGCGTATAAACTTAATTGATAACGTAATTACCAAGATTGACTTTGAAGCTGGTTTAACGAGCAATTTGTGAATAATTTGCATTCCTTGTGATGTAAAAGTTTGTAAAATTAAGTTTGTTAAATTTAGAGAAAGGGCAGTTTTAAATTTTGTCGCATAGTAAGTAAAGAAGATTGTAGAATATACCTAGCTACGTCAAGATAAACCTAGGTTTATTAGATAAGACTTACCGAACATTAGCGAGTGTGTGTCGGCGACTCTTGAGGTATCTGCCGTGGTACTTCTGCAAATCGCCGATGGTGCCCTGCTCGGCCTGCATCTTGCCGGGCGGCGCGGGCGCAGACGATGCGTCCTCACCCTGCGCACACGGCGATACGCTGACCGCGCTGGAAGCGCCACGCTTAAAACGTGACTTGGACTTCCTAGCTGCAGCCGATATGCATATTTTCACTGACGACGGACTCCCGAAACTTCTCTTCTTCCCTGAACTTCTGGACGACGTGTAAGCAGTATCCGTACTGCTGCGAGTACTTTTATATGAGGGGGTGACGTTTGTGTCTGTGGCTTCGTCTAAATGCCAATCGGAATCGTCCTCTTCCTCTATTCCGGGCAAAGGCGACTGTTGACCGAGTGGACGAGGTGAGCTTATTACTGGCTCCGGGGTGACTGCAAACAACAATAAAGACGGTAAACAAACTGCCCAAGGCTGTGTGGAAGCCGAAACGGTTTCGCTGAAATGTAAGAAGCAAGTGTACCTACTTACACATAAACATTTACTTATATCTGAAAAGTTTTATTAAATGTCGTCTGAATTTTAATCGTCAGTAATTATAATACGTAGCATTTTGAGCAGATATCCATGGCAGCCCGCTCAGTTTAAAGGCCTTAAGAATTATTAAGCGAATTGAAATTACGTATTCAGAGTTCGTTTTGAGTGTCGGGGAATACAGTTTTACGCCCAATTTCTATTTCGAAATGCGAGAGAGTTATTAAAATAACACCGATTGTTACTTACCAACGTTTAATAATAAATTTTCATTTAAATAGTATTGATAGGTACCTAATGTTTTAGCAGCATACATTTATATCTAATGCTATTATGGCAGGCCCATTAGGTAAGTACCTGCGGTAGAAAATCATTATGCAAATTCCTTTGTGGACAAAAAATTAAAAATAAAACCTGCGTCAAAATAGAAAGTTGGTAACGGTTATTTTGCATTTTGAAGGTTTTTCGCCTGTTTTGAATAACAAATTTTGGTACCTATTCAAAAATCAAACTATCAATTGTATGTTCTTTATTACGACTCCGACGAAGTAAACCATTTTATTAACTGAGTGTTACCTGAATTTAAAAATTGTAGCTCAATAATAATACCGATTCATTTTTAAAAAATTATGCCGCATCGAGTTTGAAACTCATAGCTCACTAGGACATGACGAATTATAACATGTCACATTAAAGTTGCAGTACTGGTAACATTACTCTATTAGTTTAGGCCGTATATGGTTTCATGATAAATGTCTTTGGACCTCAAACATTGCCCAAGAGAGGAACTTTGCGATAACAATAACAGTAAAGTTAAACTTGCCGTTGTTCCTCTCGGCCCTTACAATTTTGTAACTTATTGAATGCTGGGAGATTTCGTAATAGGAACAAATTCCAATTAGTTAATTCCTTGTTCATTTTGATTTATATCAAAGGACTTGGCGGGTGATTTACGTTTTACTGATTTTTCATTAGGCTTGACATAAATACACTCTACTTATTAATGTTTTATTAATAATAATAAATGCGTGATTTGCTACTGAATATTAAAATCACAACCGATTTTTTAAGTGGCGTTCGTAAAATCGTGAGTAAAAATATAATTCACACTTTGACTTGTTGGCATTTTCGGCAGTTTTTTTTTAAAGTAATCATTAATATTATAATAGTAAAGTGCATTAGAATACTTTAAATAAGTTCATGTAAAGTACTTTGGCCAGTACCTTCAGTGGAGCATAAAGTCGCTACATTAAACCAGGAGTGATTGATTCAACTTATGTACCTATCGGTAGAGCTGAAATTATTTACAGCGTATTGTATATTTTATGATATGATCCTTGATGCCTTAATAGGGCAGAAGCGCAATTAGTATGGCTGCTATATAACCACCCCTCAATTATGACTCTAGGCTCGTAATTAATTTAAACTTGCGTTAGTAATCGACCTTATTGTTAAATGAGTCGTCCCTGAACTGAACGGTCGCATGCCACAACTGAAACCAACTAAGTGAAGTTGGTCACAGCATTATCTTGGTAAAGTGCAACTTATTGATGGTTATATTATAAAGTTTAGAATAGTTTACTTATTATTATAACTAGGTGAGGTATTACAATTATTTTACAAAATTACACTATTTTATAGTATTACCCCATATAAAAAGACCATACCACAGTGAAACAATACCCCGTACCAGAGAGTAACGAAACAATAGCTTGCCATGTATGGGGTAAAATAATGGAAAGCTATTCTCTTGTTAGTATGGTGTAGCTTGAATAGATGAGTACATACTAATTTGTTTTGTACACGGTGTCTATACACGAATAACGTAACGAGTATATTTTGACCAAATTAATGGCAACCTATCGGTATAGCCATTAGTCGTCATTGCATCCTATCGTAATAATTCCGAAAGATACTTCGTAGTAACAAGAGACTAGAACAATCAATTTCACGGTGGCTCTGCAACGTACTGCTCAATTGTGATTAATAATTTATTTTACAAAATGGCGCTATTATGTAGCATTGCCGCATATAATAAAACCATACTACATCAGTACAGTACCGATCCCATAGTAACAAGAGAATAGAAGAGTAGATGAGTATTGGTCAATTTCACGGTGCCCCTGCACGCGTTACGTAAGTAACCGCTTGAGAGTTAATCGGCTGAGAAATGAGAGGTCGACCCGTACCGCTACTCGTAGTTTAATTATTCACACCGAAGGCGTCGTCGAATCGATACCGAACAAGAGTGGATAAAAAAAAAACTGCGAATTAAGCCTATGGTTCTTAAATAAAAAAATATGCAGCGTCATTCACTTAGTTTTATTTTTGTTTTTTTATATTGTTTTTACTTTTACGAATAGCCAAAAAGTTTCGACCGAAATATTATCGGTCACATACACGAAATATGCAGTTGAATTGCTATTTTTAGGGTTTTATCACAGATTAGATAATGCCATTTATTTTGGAGCAGTATCGTGGGACCCCACTAAGCGCAAACAAAACTATACTACTTTCTGATCGTACAAACGTCCATGTGTGTGTTTTCCATTTGTTGTTAGTATTATTTCGCAATAGTAGAACGTTATAGAATAGTAAAACGACTTTTCTTTATCGGCTCTTTACTTCAAATCTCGGTTCGCAAAACAATGGGAGCAATATAAAAATCAATAGGTAAATTGACTTGACTAAAATTGTCACCTGTCATTCATATCATGTGAGAACAGAAAGTGCTGGCAATAATTTGGCTAAGATTTAGTAAAGTCATGTTCTCACCGAATCGATAGCAATGAATTTGATTTTATTCTTTCTTTCAGATTCTTTGCAGAGCTTAGTAATAAAATAAAAGCAATGAAGAAGAAAGAAATATTACCTGGCATGACTCGTGCACGAATAGTGCTGGCGTATCAATAGTGAAATAGATGCACCTATCCAATCTAGGTATATCTATGCATGTTACTCTAGTCTAGTGTACTACTTCTTTTATTGTTTGGGTTATGGGTTCAACGACCCGATGATCTTTGGTGACACATTTTTTTAACTAGGTACCCAAAATATCTCTCGCGTGGTTTTTGTAAACAAACACTATCAACAATATCAATAACTAAGGATCACTACGTAACGTACTATCCAAAGAGGATTTAACCTTGGTTCCATCCTTGGTGCTATCCGAGAACGGCATGATGTTACTTGCAGACAGTCAGATGATTCAGCCTGTATTGTCCTAATCAAATTGAAACTGAAACTAAGTGATAAAATGACAATAACAGTGTGTCCTCCTTGGGTATCAAATTCACGATCTCTGAATTGAGAGCTCATTCCTTAGACCACTAGATCACAGAGGCGGAGCCTAAAACAATAAAACTGAACGTAAACTGCATGGTTTTGCTTTTATGGCAGTGAAGTTTATTTGTCCGTTTTGTGCAGGTGCCTTTGCTATGGAAATGTTTGCTAGGCCTTTGACCTTTCGTAGCAAATGCTACGCTTTTGCTACGGCGTAGCTGCTGTATTATTTCAAGTATAAAATGAGTTTGACATATGATTCATTTTAATGGTCATAGTAATTGTATCTTGTGTTTGTTTCAAAAATAATCACTCGTTAAAGATGTCTTCAACGTTACAATTAACTTTATGGAGATGAATAAAATGAATTTCAATGCATAAGTAAGTAATACTGAGAATCTTTACACTTGCTTGCAGAACCTTCCATGCTGCACTGGGAGCGACAGAAAAACATAGAATGTGCCAGCTGCATCTCCTCCCGGGCATGCTGTAAAAATCAGCTAAGGGATTCGAGGGTTTCAGTATATTGTAATTTAGGCGATGGGCTGACAACCTGTCACTACAGCAATGTATAATATCTATCTTAAATAAGTAACCCTCAAAACTCTCTTTATTTAGATCGTTTACGCTCTGCCTACCCCATTTCGGATAAAGGCGTGATTTTATGTATGTATGCTTGCAGAAATGCTGTTAATAGAAATTCTAGACTGCTGGTAAACAAAGGGATGGAACCCCTCGAGCGAAGAACATCAGCTACGTGGGTAGTCTACAACTTCACTCCAGTAATGAGAATAGTCTAGTTCAGTGGTTCACAAAGTTCAGATCGTGATCTTTAAAAAAAACACAGTTCAATACCCACGCTATACTTAGCAAAGAGAAATAATCAATATTTATTGTGTTGACAGTTGTATTGTAATTGTGTAAAGAACAATAAGTTCTATTCAGAAAATAATACGATTATCATGAGATTCTATTGTGTAGTATTTGATTGCTTTTTTCTTTAACTTTATACAACGTGTAACAGAAAGGGTATATGCATCGAGAAATGTGTGAATCTACCCATGAAACTGAACAACTTTCCCTAAGGAACATAGGTCAAAAAAGGAAAAAAAAATTGACTTCCCATACTAAATACGCTATCAGCTGATGCATTTAGTATGAAAGGTCACGATTTTTTTTTCGTTTTTCGACCTATGTTTCTTAGGGAAAGTTGTTCAGTTTCATGGGTAGATTCACACATTTCTCGATGCATATACCCTTTCTGTTACACCCTGTATAATGATCGATGAAATTTAAAACTGACAATTATTTATTGATAACAGAAATGGGACGAGTAAGTAAATAATAGACATAAATGTAAGCCACGTAAGATTGTGACTGACATATTGTTACGATCCATCTTTATATTTTGGTAGACACATCGGACAAGTCTACCAAAATATTAAGATAGATCGAAAATGTGTCGAACCTTATTCTAAGGTTCGTATTTATGAAGTGATCTCAAGACTGGGAGTAGTATTAAGTATGGATTTGACACACCGTTTCGTACCGAAGTGACCTCGGGAAATGTCATTTCCAATACGAACTCCAACCTCGCTGTCGGCCTTAAGAGCTGATTATTATGCTGGTCTAAGGCTCGTATTTATAAAGCGATCTCAAGATTGAGAGCAATATTGAGTGCGGATTTGACAGGATATTTTGTACTGGAATTACATTTCTGATACGAACTCAAACTCGCTGTCACTCTTGAGAGCTGATTATAAATACGGGCCTAAATCACTTTAAGCATAGTTTATCCTACTCTATACTATCCTACTATCTACGAGGTGTCACTTCATCTTGGCAGGAAACTAGTTTCCTAGTTAACCTGTGAGCAATAGACAAACTCCTTGATGAATGCATTGAACTAAC
Source organism: Scrobipalpa atriplicella (assembly GCA_029255725.1). NCBI lineage: Eukaryota > Metazoa > Arthropoda > Insecta > Lepidoptera > Gelechiidae > Scrobipalpa > Scrobipalpa atriplicella. Next base: position 26,082 of record JARACY010000822.1, read on the forward strand.
TTTCTACTCCAAAATACGAACTACTATCGGTTCAAAGTTGCGACTTAAGCAATTTGGGAGTTACTCCACAGGTTTTATTGATCTACTTAGTAAGTACAGTCAACCAACTATTTAAGGTAACAGGGCTGCTTCAAACCGATGGAACTTATAAGGTGTTTATATAAATATTTAGATAAAATTGCATATAATTGTACTGTTTAATAGCTGCTCAATGAAAATAGTGAAAGAGTACGCAAATCAGCTTGAAAGACTGTCACAGTAGAGCCTGTAGGTATACAAATACACTAGTTTTTGTTTCATTCCAGAATCTCAATATTATGAGCTAGAAATCTAAAAATAGGAATCTCCTTCATTATACAAAATTTCATGATAATGTATAAAAAATTGCCCGAGAACGAGACTTAAAATCGGTTTGAAGCGGCCCTGATACCCTGAAGAGTTGGTTGAGTGTACGTATAGCCGAGTTGCCAATACAGGCTAATCCTCTTATATTTGGTTTAATCTCCGCTAAAACCGGGACTGTTCATGTATAATGCGTTTTATCAAAGTTAATGCTAGTTTTAGGTGCGGTTATTGCCTTCACTTTAAGTAGGTAATCCGGTGTTTTATACGTTAGTAGAGTTCCAGGCAAACATCTTGAACAATGAGCTCACAAACGATTTTCAATAATAAGTAATAGGAATGAGAGCGAATTTTACATGCGTAAATTTTCTATTTTCCCACTACACCATTCAGTGCTGGTAGATATACCTACTATTAGTTTATTCTTTTGGCTTCAGTCCGGACTTTCCTTCTCAGATGAACGGTAATTTCATATAACTATTACTACCCCGATTTAACTCATACAATGTTCTAAATTAAGACTAAATGGGGCTTAACTTAGGTAACATTATCATTTCTCCTTAATGTACACATTAACCTACTTGTTTGAATCAATTCACCTTCCTAGCCTTTTTCCCGTATTTCACGGGGTCGGCTACCTAATCTAGGGGATTGAACGAGGGTACTGGTTTTTATTTACACAGAGCGACTGCCATCTGACCTCCGCATCCCAGAAGGGAAACCAGACCCAATCCTAGGTTACACACAACCTTTGAATTTCTTCGTAGGTGTGTGCAGGTTTCCTCACGATGTTTTCCTTCACCGTAACAGCGCCGAATAAACGTACATATGAAATTCGAAAACCGAAAACATGAGTACGTGGTGGGATTCGAACCACGACCTCCTGCACAGAAAGCCGCGGCCTTATCCACTACACATTCCGGGCTTCTTTACTTACTCCTTTGTTTACTTTATGTGTTGCACGCCAGTGTTTATTTTATAAACGTTTCATGTTCAAGAATCTTTGGGAAAATATTTTATTGATGTCGCAAATTTTCGGTCCCCATTATACCCCGGAAAAAAATATAAACATTTCAAGACTGTTTGAAAGAAGCAGTTTACGCACAAATAAACTTTGCTAAGTGTAGGTGTAAGCCTAAACAAGTTGGGAAATTTCTTGAAAGTTCTTAAGAAAAAAGCTTACAACATTTCATAATTTCAATTGATTGATTATATACTTGATGTATTTAACAACAAGCGAAGTACGCAGAAAGTTATGGTGAGAGCTTTCAAAGTCAAAAGCTGTATTAAATTTTTCTCTTTAGGATATTTTTCCAGTAAATCTTATCTTAAGTACCGTTATTGTGTCCCACTGCTGGGCAAAGGCCTCTCTCTTCTCGCTCTAGGGACTCCCTATCCAGTAAATAAAATAATAAAAAAAAATAATTTGCGATTAATATTACCTGCATAGAACAGGGTTGAAAAAAAAAAAAGTAATATAACTACGTTAAGCGTAACAAAGGGGAACAAATTAGTAATACCTAGACATATCTAATAAATAACGTATTATATTATAACGTATGATGATAAAAAATATTCGTTATAATTATTATTTTGGCAAATTCACTCAGGAAATCCTAAAAAACAAAAAAGTAAAACTGTTCTTTTTTTATTATTTTACTTAAATTTGTTTGGATCACAAACACGTTGGTTTTGTAGCAGTAACAATGTTCAATGAATTATTCTACGAAGGAACACGATATTGTAGAGTTGATATTGGACTAGACAGGAACAAAATGGCAACATTGTGAATTCACGCGGTGGTGAAGCCAGGATCATACCATTACTGTATTAGATTTCTGTTCCTCTAAGAAAACGTAGATTTCAGTTTTAGGTACTACTATACTATTTTGCAGTGTTGTATACTCAATATATTTCTAATCTAACATAGGTTGTTGATTTGTAAAAGCAAATAGTAGTTTTGAATTTTATTAGTTTTGAGAAAAAAATACGCAAAGAATGTTTTTGCACGAATCGTGCCTCTCGGTGAGGACGACCTATATGAGCTCATGATGATGATGATGATAATTTTTTAAAACTACCTATTGCTTTCGCAAATTAATACTCGTAGTCAATACATATTTCCGAGAAGATAAAAAAATTGTGATACTTACATTAAATATTTACTTGACTAATTGATATCTGTTTACTTACGTTATGATTTCGCTTAGCAATTTAAGTTAGCTTAACAAAGTTTATAACAATAACATCACAGCTTTCGCAAAATGATTTATTGAAAATTATAATTGGAGGTTAGTTATTATTAGGAACAGGGGTAGAGAAGTTTGATTGATGTTGTACAATAGTGATGACGTGATGTTTACTTTAACCAACCAAGCCTTTATTAATATCGCAAATACAGGGTGAAATTCCGTTTGTTTCTAAGCGGAAGTGATATACCGGGTGTAAGGGACAGCGTACCAGAAACTCATAGGGGTTGCTCAGTCAACGAAACTGAACAACTTTCACCAGGAAATGAAAAAAAAAGTCATACAAATTATCTGATCGAGGTGGTAATTTTTTATGGGTGATTAAAAAAAATCATTACCTAAAAGAATTTCCTGCAGTTTCGTTGAATTAGCAACCCCTATCAGTTTCTGGTACGTTGTCCCTAACACCCCGTATAATAATTATAGTTCTACTGATGATGAACAACATTTTTCAGGTCAAAATAGGTCAAAATATACAAAACAATTATTATCTTTTACTTTCTGTCCATCAAAAAGCAATCAACTGAAAAGCAATTTTGTTCGAGAGTTACTTAATAAATGTACTTGTGATACGTGTATGTATAAAAGTTGCTATGAAAATGTGTATGAAATGTTACCATTAAAGAATGACGTGTTATCGATCAACAATAAATGCCAAAAGAAGCCTTCTATAGGCATGACGAATAATCAACTTATTTTCTAGATTACATTTCAATTAAATTATTAGTGTAGACCGACTTGTGTTCGTAAATTATTAAATTATCTTTGAAGATTCCACACAAAATTACATTAAAACTCCCAGTTCTTGGAATAACTATTCAGTTTAAAATTCGAATGCAAACAATAAATTCGATTTTCAAATTACCTACTTTACTTTTCGTTTTATCAAAGGCACTTCGCCGAATCTATTTGCCCTACCTTAATTTTACATATGCATCAGGGCAATTTGTAAACTACTTAGCAACCACAGGGACGTAATTATTTAGTCCAGTACAGAATAATTTACGGTCATGAATATTATAAAATTAATTTGACATAATTATGTAATTGTGTCATATTTTTACGTCGAAAATAAAAGTAGGTAGGTATGTTGCGTAATTAATATTTTTATGTATTAAATTCGAAAAACTATAAATATTTTTTCAATACACAATACGCTTCGAGATCGTGTTGTTTTGATTTTTTTTATCTGAATGAATAAGATACACTAAAACGTGAATATTTAAATTAGCAAAAATCTTTCAATACCTATACTTACACTTAAGAAAATCTCCCCTCTTGAAGGTTTACCACGAAATTTCATTAAAAGTGCAGTCTGCGTTTACTGCGCGCCTCGTAACATGATGCATACAAGCAATTTCTGAACTCGCTACTTCAAGGACGTGAGCTCAGCGGTAGGCAGAATATCTTACATGCTTCTATCTACTAAGAGCGCTATCTAAATTTGAGGTTAACAACTTACTTCTATGCTGAACTGAATGTACCAGCTGCTTCTCATAGTCCCATGTACATTTTAAAAACCGATTCAAAAGTTTAATAATATTGCACTTTGGCACAACATGATATCGACTTTATTTTCTAAACTATATTATACATATAATAGTCTTTGTAATTGGAAGACCGAAACAATCTGGAAAACAAGATGTCCTCTTTATCCACAGTACAATAATCCCCTGAGCCCGACCACTGAAGTTTGTGCTTAATCACTTCGTCATGTACCTAACCTCTTTCATTTGACCGACTTTGCGTCGGTACACAACATCCCCACACTGATTGTTCACTGGGCTCAGCTAGAAGCTTTTTGCCAAGACGAGGCTTATTTTTTTAGTTTTGCGGGCTCATAAACTGTTATTTAAGAAATAACTAAATCAGTACAAAACTAACCATTAGTCAATACTTCAAAATAATACTTTAAATTATTAAAATTATTTAAAGACTACATTAATGCCAATGTCTTTTGTCATCAATTTTAAAGTAGCTAAATTCAAATAAATCCTTTTGTTTAAAATACTCGCCAATACAATGAAAAGCTAAGCCGATTGGTTAAATGAGCTCGACAGATTGGAAATAACTACATAACATTGTGTAGGAGGATAGATATCTACAGGGTGAAAACATTCGACAAATATTGAAGGTAACATTAGCCCACGAAACTGAACAACTTATCATTCGGAGGACAGGTCGTCAGACGATAGACAAATTTTGAGTCTGACGTCCTGTTTCATGGGCAAAGCATTTTCATGATGCTTAAGCACACAAAATTTGTCGAATGAGTTTGATTCATCCTGTATGTACGTGATATTATGTACCTACATTGTTGGAGGATCAAAATCAACGGATATGCCAAACCATCGACGTAATCACCACATTTTAATTAGATCGGTTTATTATGATGTTTGTTTTTGTTTTCATTTGGTTTGGGAATATATTCGATAGGTAAACGGGAATTCGTTTGATTTGGTTTTTTTTATATTCACAAAGTTCACTAGGTATTTACGTTCTTTGTGTACCGCTGTAGGTAGGAAATAAATAAAATATCCAGAAACTGCTTACTTGGTCTGAATTTGTTCAGTTCGCGACATTCTTTGTACGGTCCTACAATTATTGACTAATCCGATTACATCGATCGACCTAACCCCGACATTACATTATCAATTAAAGTAAGTAGGTAACTACTTATTTATTTAAGATCATTACACAGATTATCCACTTAATTTTTTGTCATAATGTTCCCATGAGCATGATATTTCCCTTCCATATTAGGAAGTGAAGCAAATGATTGCATACAAATCGACCACTTATTTACTAACAGTAGTGTTATAATAGAACGATAAGCTATTATTAGCATTGGCTCATTTTTGCACTTATCGTTTCGCACCTACGATTTGGGCTCACTAATATACCTATCTATCTAGTGTGTATTGTGCTATTGTATTAATAGTATGTACCTATATACTATTGTATTAATAGTGTGTTTGTGCGTTATTCTCTCGTCATAATGAAAACAACAGATGAACCCTACTTTTTCTTTGAAGATTATTACAGCAATCAATATACAACATGTAACATAAAGGGTATATGCATCGTAAAATGTGTGAATCTACCCATGAAACTGAACAACTTTCCCTAAGGAACATAGGCCGAAATACAAAAAAAAATACTTTGACTTCCCATACTAAGTGCGCTATCAGCTGATGCGTTTTGTATGGAAGGTCAATTTTTTTTTTTCGTTTTTTGACCTATGTTCCTTAGGGAAAGTTGTTCAGTTTCATGGGTACAATCACGCTTTTCTCGATGCATATACCCTTTCTGTTACACGTTGTAGAGTAGAGACAGAAGTTTTTACTTGTTATAAGTATTGTAGTGTCAGGCTTGTGGTCAGGCTTACCTTACTTTAATCTCAATTTCGTATATTTTCTTCTACTTTTGTTCCTGCTCTCACCGTGGCCAGAACCACACTTCGAAACATACCTATCTCATTCCCGCATAAAAACCATCTGATCGCAAATAAAACCACGGGGCGTAAAACTAGTAAACTATACGTAATATCATTTCGCTGTATATAAGTCTGCCCAATTGATTATTATGGCCACAATGCCACGAACAATGGGCCGTATGGAGCAGGCTGCCATGATAGGTGTACGGGTTATAATTAACGTGCCACACTTCATTACATAATGCTACCATTATCGGTAAATTTATGGCTTGCTTTTGGACGCATTTAAAATTTTCTTGGTGAGATTTTATTACTGACCGATAGCCAAATGTGTTGATAGTAAACAACTTTCTTCAATGTAGTCAGTTCGAAAGGCGAAAATGTGTAATATATTTTGCTATCTCATTTTAAATTAACGTCCAGCTGAATACTTCACTATGTTGTGTTTTTTTTTTGTAAATTTTAGGGAAAGTTGTTTGTTATCTCAAAATCAGCTCATTTATAATTTTGGTTATCGGTCACAATAACACGCTATAATACTAAATTTAAATAAGATTTGGATTATAAGCGTCAACAATAAAATTGTTTGACGTCATTTATAACGAGTTAAATGCTGAAACATGATAGTTTAAATCCGCTTATAAAATTATCTTCATTTGAGTAGCACCAAAACCCTCTTTCTGTCTATATTTCATAAGTGGATTTAAAATTCTGTTACCTACAATCTACATTTGATTCAGTATGAATTTCTCTGGCTTTTCCTCATTTTACTTTCAGAGCTGTTAATTTGATGTGCTAACTACGTTTTTCTAAATCAAATCAACAGATCGTCGGAAAAATTTAAACCCAAGCCCTAATCGACTTACAACCACAGCTTCGTGTCAAACATAGTTGTGGTGGAAAGTCGAATCGCAAATACCTGACGACCCCGCACGCGGTTGCCCTTTCATTCAACTAGATCTCGGGCTTCAAAAGGCTGCGTGCTCTCTCATTGTTTAGCCAAACAACTGACATTCCGCAGATTCACAAACACCACCTTGTGTTAGAGCTACGCGAAACATGTCCAAGCTTCGTCTGACTGACATTATTAAATTGCGAAGGCCAGAGATTTATGCGCAGTCGATATTCAGGAATGTACGAGTAGGCTGTTGTGTTTGGGAAGCCTGGCCCAGGTAGGTATTGACGAAAACATGTTTGGTGACCCGGAATGGAAGGGCGAATCTCGTCGAATATTGCGTTCTTTTCGTTGTGAAAGAAATCTAACGAACTTGATATAATTTTCCACGTAAAGTAGTTCGGCGAAATTTGTGCTCCCATCGTAATTTTCAATATTTTCAATCAGAACTCTAGACTTAATAATAAATTATCTGAAAATTGGAGCCTGAAAAAACTTTCAATAAAACTGAAATTATTTGAAGTTTCTTTCTAAGAATAATTTAAATAGGTCACAAGAACTTTGAAAGGAATAGTTTCAAACTCCAATTCTCAAATAGTACCTTAGTAGGTAGTTAGTACTATCTATAAATTTAGTAATATGGATACTTACTGTATTCGTGGTGTGAGAGTTCAGGACTGCCCTCCCTAAGGGCATGGTCGGCTTCATCGATGGGCGCCGCCGCGCGCGCCCCGCACCAGGGCACGCAGCAACGGAACACCCCCCCTCCGACCACCTTGGAGCCGTGCGCGCAACCCCGGCAACCCGCACCTCACCCCTCACCCCCGCACTCGCGCGCATCCACAACACACCCCGTACCACGATCACCATTCGCAAACACCACCACTTCCAGTGACACTTTGATCCTCACTTCACTTTTTTTCAACACAGCAATCCGACCTTGGCACTATTTGGTTCAAAATTTTAAACCTCCAAAAATAATGTTCTCTTGTTCAGTCTTGAAAGATTAAGATAAGCGTATGATATGTCAGTCGAACGTTCGAAAGATCACTTGAGGATATTTTGAGATAGAAAAAGTTAACTTCGTAGAAAAGGAAAGGAGAGGGTGGGGGGGGGGAATAGTCAAATCTTTGTGTTCTTCGTTTTAATATCAGGTTTATAGTCACTAAAGTGGAGTGAAATTAGTGGTTTTATTCATTTTAATATTAGTTCATTTAACCCATATTGTACCGTAAAACTGAATCTAAAATAAAATATCCATCAAGGATGCTATCGATTCACTTTTGTCGGCATTCGTTTGATTTATACGGCGGTTGGCTTCTGAGATGCTTGCATTTGCTTTGCTATTTTACTTAATTTATAATAAGGTGACTGGATTCTAGAGTAGATCAAAGCGCGTATAATGAGAGTCTGTAATCTGAAATGGCACGGTTCCAAACTATAGTCACAATTGTGGCTCACAGATTATCGTCCGCTTCATACACACTTCCTTTTCATTGAAAAACACTCGGAAAAGCCAAAGCGATTTTCCAAAACTCGCGGTTAGCTGCTAAATGATAGAATAACATACCAGCACATGACTTGACTCTATACCTACACTGGCTCAGCCATAGTTTATCTGTGCTGAAAATATACTACTCAACGTAACATATCGAATTTCTTGTGTCCAATATCTATGACGAGCGTGTATGGATAAATAATTAAAAAAAACGTATTGAAATAAATAATTTTGTATTACCTAATGAGTAATCTAAGTAATCTAAGATCTTGGTGATCTTTTAGGCTTTTATAATAGTTCATTGTTAATCCTATTTCTCATAAAACTCTGGAATATGACAGCTAAATCCACTTAAATGTTGTATGTGGCAACAAGAATCCGCTCGACAAAGGAACTTTTGTATTCATCGGACGATTGAGTCTTGGATAAAGCAATTCTGGAGAAACAGGCTTATTTGATTATCAAATTGCCTTGAAATTTGGTACCTATAGGTAGGTATATTATGACATGACCATTACGAAATAATATCTAAATATCTTGAACCGACGAAATTGCGTGCAGCGAATAGGGGTTGAAAAAAATAACATTGTTAGTAGTTAATAGGTATGTAATGTATATTGTTTTCAATTAAAATAATGACTATAGTAGCGACGTAATTGTTTGACACGCACTTTTTTATAATAATACGGTTGGCCTAATTTTGTTATGTAACCGATAGAGTATTTTTTTTTATGCCTGACATTGTTTACATTAAAGCCTTTCAATGTTTACATTGTGTGTTCTCTTACACATACGTGATGAAAATACGTAAACAACAAACAGATTAGGAGGGCAATCCATTCTGTGTAACCCAGTTTGATTAAAATATAATTCTTACTTTAAAATACTCCGCATACTCCAAAAATCTACTTTGATAAATTACAAAAGTTCATTCCTCAGACTTTATTTCGTAAAATAAAAGGACATCGCTTTATTAAATTGATAGCAATTTATACTCCATTAAAACTTTAGAATGATAATAATCATAACCAACCTTATACTGCTATTACTGGACTACCTACTATTCTATTCAGAATATATAGTTCCCTTAATGTCAGCTGTATTCGCCACGCGCGTGAATTATGTAGTGGAAATTGCTTTCCTATAGTTTATCGTCTTGCATCAAGCAATCAAAGGACCATAATTACTTATCACGACCTTCGTAGAAATGCTTTCTATCATAGCTATATCTATGTCCACCACTAATAACTTCCTTGTTACTAAAATAGTGGCCAGCAAATTATGATATCAGTCTATCATTGTACGCTGATTGAACACTTGCTTTTAACAATTCAAGAAGACACACGCAGCTATGAAATAATAGATGATTTCGTGATGTATACCTAAGGACTAGTTGTTGCCTATAGTGATCACCATCAATTGGTACTCGTTGAGCGGTCGTGAGGTTCAATTGTCGAGTCATTTTTGTGCCCGTCACAGTACTAACTAGGTAATGGTACATGTACGCTCCCAATACTCGGTGTGACGTCACGATCTGCGAACGTCGAGTCAACATGAAAATCTTTTTATTAAACACTTTGCCATTCAGGTCGCCATTATAATGGCGGTCACGAATTCGAATTATTTTGCATTTGTAAAATGAGATATTTTTCAAACGGCCCTTTGTGCTTCTTCCAAATGACTTTAAAGGCTATTGAATTTCGCGTCCGCAAAAGGATGGCGACACAATTATTTTTTGGCGTCTTTTTATTTGTAAACGAATGGAGAGTCCAATTGTTTTCAGTAAGTAAGTATAACCAAAAGACGCTTGTGTACTTTATCAAACGAATTGAAATTCATGCCTTACAGGCATGTCAGTTACTTTGCGACTGAATAGTAACTTATTCAGCAGTTTAGTGTTCCAGTCTCGTTTCAATACTGCGGAGCTGGTGTCTGAGTTTGATGGCTATAAACAATCCGTGTCTGTTACGTTTCGCTCCTGACGTTTACTGATTCGTTAAGTTCATACCATTTCACACAACAGTTTTACAGCCCAGAGATTTATTAGTTTATTTACGGTTTTGAAGCGGTTCAAAGTCCTGCCACATGATTTGAAATTGCAGATAAAACGCAGATGACTAAGGTAAAAAGGCTTATCTACTCTGCAGAGAATCTATGGTAAAAATTTATTTGTTTATCCTGCAGATTTACTGATAAGAATAGTAAATCATGTTGTTACTTTATATTGCGTTCTTAAACTAACGTCAATTAATCTAAGAAGTTAGTAAACAATGGTGTCCTTTCAAGATAATGTTAACAGCATCGTAATAAGTCGACATCATAAATCACGTGTTTGTATATTTGTATCATGACATGTAATAATATTTCTGTTTGAACAAACAACATCACAGTATTTGACGGTAATATATTCTGATCACGCATTTTAGGTTCCATCGTAACATAGAGGTACCTATTCCTTCTGTTTGTAATGATGTATCTAGCAAACATTCAACAGGTTGCCCATAAATCAATAAAACCCAAAAGGATTCCTTTTTAGACAGGAGGCTACAGTCTAGACCAAATTTTTAGTAGACACGTCTATATTTCTTTCTACTTCTTTTCAGCATTAGCGTTCAGACGCAGAACCATTTCCATGTAGACGAAGACCTTGACACTTCTGCTGAATTACGGTTTACTACGACGCGGCAACGTGAATGCTAATGCATGTTTTTACCGCTTGATAGTCAGATTAAACTGTTATCTAGTGTGTCGTAATAATGATCGTATCGTAGCGCGCGAATCTCTCACTACGTACGTAACCGACTAATAAATCCAAACTGTGTCAGTAAGTGAATCGATAGCAACCGCAGACTAAACAAATTAGATTCTCCACTCACAATACTTCGGATCGATCCGAAAGCTGTAAAAGTCACAATCCAGTATAGACTTAGAAAAAAATTCTCCAGAGAGTAGTACAAACACAAAACAAAGATCCAGTAGCACAGTGCACTAGTTTAGTCGCGTCGAAGGCGAGACAGGCGACCGGCACGGATATGGCGACGCGATTCCTCGCGCGGCAGCACGGCGGTGACCGGTGACGACCGGCAGCAGACGCTCAGCAGTGCATCCCGCACATCTCCCGCATGGCACGCGTGGCGCGATGCGAGGCGGCGCGGCGGCGAGCGGCCCCGAGCGTCGCGACGGCCGGCAGACCGCGACTGGAGCGCCGCCGCGCCGCAGCCTAGGGCGCCGCGCCGTAGCGAGAGCGGGACGAACGTATCGCCTCCTCTGCGTTCGACCTACGATTCTAGCCCTTGAACCTTCCAACTTGATTTCCATTTACCTTGCTCGGGGGTGAGTCTCTTATGTTTTTGTGAGACCGCAAAAGGATTTTCACCCTGCGATCGCCCGTTGTTACGTAGGCACTAGAGATAGAGATGCAGATGCTGCGTGACCGCTTCGTTGAGCCGTTTTGATGTTATATCACTATCGAACGTGCCTAGCTGTTGTTGTATGGCCGTGAACATGTTTTAACCGGCCTCTCGTTGGACCCATTATGAGGAATCCACTGGGATTCACGTGACGTAACGGACTAACGGTTCAGTCATCCGCGTCATCATATAAATACGATATTACTGTCGGCCGCGCCTGAAAAACTGTTTCAATTAGCCCGAGGAATAGAACTTGTTAGTTTTTAATTTGAGCCAGCTGCTTGTTTATTATTTAATGTTCATTCATTTTGTAGAGTCTAGAAAATTGAATTATAAATTAATCATCTCCTGGATGCCGTTCCAAGTTTACCTTGACATTTGGGCAAAGGGTCCCAGCATCTGGAGTACTGAGCCAAGCAAGAAGGTACGGATATTTTATCCATTCAAGGCTTTATCTGGAAAAGTATGTAAATCAACTGAAGCTCACATGCTCCGATCTTACTTTCGGATTCCCTTTACTTCATCAACATATATTTTATGCAACTCATTGCCTTCGCTCTCAGCTATAAACTGTCTACGCTTTTAATGTGAATATCAATAAAATACAATCATATTCTATCAATATTATTGACTCCTTTCGGGAATAATAAAATGTTGAGGGAAAGATAATAATACAACAAATATTGCTCTTGAGATTTATGACATACTATTTCTTTTATGTGAATGTTCCATAGAGAATTCACGGTTTGGCAATAATGTATATTGGTTGTTTATCTACCCTTAATTATGAACAAAGTTGGAGTAGATACTTAAGGAGCTAGAAAAATTACAAGAAGTATTTCATATAAGATTAACGAAAAATTCCTTTCTCTACATACAAACTTATCAGGCATTTTGAGATTAAGTTGTGATAATTTACCGGAGGCCTTACTTAATACATAAACTATTTAATTATATTGTATCGAGTCTGAGCGCGATTGATAATAATATTTCCAATATTTATTAATCAGATACGATACGATGCAACTCGATCGAAACGTCGGGCAAAGGTATTTATCTCTTAATAAATTATTTTGTTAATCTATCTTAGTATAAATATTAAGTAAGTATGTTCACGCGCAGTGAACATGCAAATCTCGACAGCTCAGCGGTGTACCGACTGACCCAGAAATCAATAAGATCAATCTGCGGAATTTGCATATTATCATTTGAATCACACAAAGATAGTTTGATTAGATTGTAATTTTTATAAAATTAACGTTACGCACACAGATGTAAATAAAGTTGTATAAATTAGCTAGTCAGTTAAAAATAAATGTCTTTTCCACGGAGCTGTGAGTTTGACTTGATCTCCCTAAGAAGTACCAGCACCAGCGCTGACGAGCAGAACCTACTCCAGCACAAGCGCTGTTGAGACCATTGATGTACCTAGCACAAGCGCTAGATGAGCAGACCCTACTCCAGCACAAGCGCTGTTGAGCCCATTGATGTGCCTAGCACAAGCGCTAGACGAGCCGACCCTTGATAGCCTCAGCACAGAAGAGCTGGCCACTAGAAGTTCCCAGTTTAGCTGGACGAGCCGTTGATGTTTCACTTCCACAGGATCCTTTCACTGCGGCCTAGGAATTCCCAAAAGGCCATCTTATGATCAGTTTGCAGAGTCCGGCTTACTGGCAGTGTTGAACCATTTCCACTACCTTTACCTTCCCCCTTCCGTCTGTTACCTTAGGTCGCATGGTAACAGACTTCCCGCACTATTTATATATGTATCTATAGTAGATTTATGAGTAGGGCTAGGCTGTTAGGTAGGGTTGTTAGGGTTGTTTCTAACGGTTTCTCCCTTTTCATTTGTGTATAGTCGGCTAGCTATTACACCTCATGACACTTACACCAAACAATAACACTAAAGTTAAATATTGAAATTGATGATATCTTGATTGTTAATGACAGACACGACACACACTATACAGTCACACTGAGAATAGCTAGTTGATTCTACAAAGTAAGAGAATGAAACTGTAACTTCTCTTAGGCTTTTGTATTTGAAAAATAATAGCAGGTTTCTATCTACGACTCTGTTTTAGATTAAGACTACGGTATACAAATAGGACCATGTGAGCAGCTATTCGCTAATTGCCAATGTCAACGTGTTATGCCACAATCACAGCTTGTGTCAATTTGGTGGTTAAATGTTGTTTATAAACATGAAGTTTGTTTACGTGCCTACGACTTGAGTCGATGTTTAGTATGAGCGTGGATATCGAATTCCTATCGAGAGGCGAAACGATGCGAGCGTCAATTTGTTCGCCAAATCGATCACTATTTATAGGAATCGTCGGCTGGCACGCGCACTGAAAACGATTTCTGGTTTTTCAAGCCGGTATTATCGACACGCTTTCAACCAATATTGCCAAGAAAGAAAGGGTAAATAAAATGTCAGACTAACTTAAAATGGGCATCTTATTTTGACAGAGTTAATTTGAAGCCTTAAAACGACGGAACCAGTTATGATGAGTGGTTCTGGTTGCGCACTGCACAGTTAAACCACCACCACCGGCATCGAGTGTCATAGATATTTTTTCACAAACGCACTAACTTTTAAAGTTCTAATTTGACTATGGTTATATGTGATCTCCTAGCGAGCCCCTTGAAACCCTGCAAACGGCATCACCGGTAAGTATTTTCATCTTAACAATAATTTGTGGTGGCCTTGTAAGGGACTGTCTTGTAAGCTATATGCATTCTGACCTTTCTTATTAGGCATGCTAGATACATTGCATGCTAGATTGTACTGCGTAGGTAAGGTAGTTAATAATAAAGTAATTTTTCTATGCCTGTCTTAACCTATTTATTCTGAACCCCAAAACAGACATGTTCACCATCAGCATTAATCACTGTTTAGAACAAAGATTGGGGTCAACCGCTACCAATGTTCCAAAACAGCATCGGCAGTTTGAGCGGGCATTTTACACAGTTTTGCTTTTAGCACAGCAGCCCTGCGGGTATTGGTTGCCTTGGACTCCCAATTGCCCCCTGTTTGTAATTATTTTTTCGTATGTCTCGAATTGTGGCCAAGTAAGATGTAAGAAATCAACTTTTGAGGCAAGACGTTTGAACGTTGTAATACCTACACAACAAAGTTCCATATGGTTCCATATTCTTTAATCATAGCTATTTGACATCTTATTTCTATGATGACAATTTATTTGATAGCATAAGTGTGACATGAATATTACAAAGAAAACACAGAGTGTTCTATATTATAGTTTTAGTAAAAAATACGTGAAAGATTCCAACGGAAAAACAAGGTGCTTAAGTTTTCACGAAACCTATTTATTAAATTGACCTAGAGAAGATTAACTGTGAAAGCAGACACCAAACAATTAGATGAAGGTAAGGAAAAAAGCGCGGCCATATTTTAACTTCGTGAACTGTGCGAACATAAACCATTAGCATATTATAAACATAGACTAAGGTAAATGCTATAGGTGTATAACATTTTACATAGTTATGTTGTTCTTCTATTCACAATGTAGTGTGACATATTGGAGCATATGTGTGTAGCCGTAAATTATTGGTCGTTATTGTGAACGTGAACTTCCAGAATTGATACTTGTAACAACTTTGGCAGTTTGACAGCTGTCACAGGGTATTCCGTTTCGTTGTAGTGTTTTACTTGTTATTTATTGACTGTACACTGAAACAAAGTTTAGTAATGCTCGTAAGATTCTGTCAAAATGTTGGCTACAATGTGACTGTAAACTTGATATTTATATCAAGTATAGTATAGTCTTTTAAGACACTTTGAAACTAAGCACTTTATCACTTCTGTGTGAAGATATTTCTCAACACAGTTAATGTAATATTTAAAAAATAATGATTATCGATCAATGACTTAATAGACAAAAGACTCAGCCATAAAAAAAGTTTACACGAAACATCTATTTCTAAGTCATATCCATCACCAAAATGTATATGTAAAATTGTTTATGACAGTCCTTCATTTACCACTTTTGTAAACAAATTAAAAAGAAATTTCGTGTATGCTTCGTATCTAAACAAAAGTTTAGGTATGTTTACTTTGGCAACATTTTCTGAATAACTGTCGCACCTGCGCTTCCGACATCGGGCGTAAATAATAATAAAAAATATCCCACCGACATTATATTTTACGGATTCGCTATTTTCAGCCAGCAACACTGTAGCATTATTAACAGATGCGGTATGTCTGTTCGTTGAACTAGATATCACTGTAATAAAGATATCTTTTACTATCCGACGAATGACATCACCAATTTGTACCTAAACGGCTATTTAGAAAAACAATTTGCCGTTTAATTTACTGAGCAATTGGAACAGTTCTCGCTGGAGTAGAGAATGTTTTTCCCCAACAGATGTTTCGGGTTTGGCAATAGCTATCTAACGATCTTAACTGTCCAAAGGGCCTGAGACAATAAAGGAAAATATCGTCTTTCCGAAAAAGGCGGCGTTTTCTAGCTAAAGCGGCCAAAATAACAATCTTCAAAGTTTTGAAGCGAAGAATTCCATTCAGCTTCTCAATTTTGTTTGAAGTGGGCGCGAGCAGTGGAAAACTAAAAGGACAAAATGGAGCAATTTATAAGCAGTCTTCAACATGAAGTGTAACTTCAAGATCGCTTTAGCTTAAACAAAGTAAAATTACACTAAGGTCCGTATAAAGCTCACTTAAGTCAAGATTGAGACGACTTGCGAGTTCATTTTTGAGCTAACTCTCTGATAACAGCCCAAAACGATGCTATCACAGTTTAGAAACCAGTTCACTAATGTGTATCAACTAATTGTGGTCTGGCGGTGAAATGCAGTGAAGTTTTCGCACTATTTCGCATGACTCAGCAGTTTAGTCTGGCTTCAGTCATAAATATTTTAAATTTATTTCGAGCGCTTTAAGTGTTTAAATTGTCCCATTTGAATTAAGTATTTGTGTTACTAGAATAATTAAATTGTCTCTGCGTCTACATAAATCTTTTATTAAGATACCAACATAGTACTGCCTCTATCTTCTCGTTATGTTTCAAAATAGATGTAATTGTAAGTATTTATAAGAGTCTAATTTACGATTTAAATTAAAATTATAAAACTTTCCTTTTTCTTAATTCGTTACCCGCTACCGCTATATTTCATAACATGTGCCTGCTCACAAAAGGGCTCACCTGTCCTGCGGTGGTCTGATAAGCTGGAAGGTGCCTCACTCAACAAGTGTCGAGTCACCGAAAAAGTAACTGCTTTTTTATTTGCAAGCCAAGGGAGATAAAACACAATATTTACGTACTTAGTTTCCTCCAGACTACATAACCATAATATCCTGAAGAAGCTTATAATATAAACAGTTAGCGAAAGGAAGTACTAAAAGCCCATTAGATAAGAGAAGTGTTTTTTTTTTTCATTAATAGGAAGTCTTGACGTTGCCGTATGAGAGCTAAAGAGAATAATTTGTTGCTACTTTGCTTTCATGTTTTAAAGTGATTATAATATCACAAAGAAATATTACTTATCTTTTTGTCTTTTTACATTCCAGACTAAACATTTCTCTAAGTCAGTTTTGTCAACTCAACAATAATTTGAATCTTTGTTTTTAATCGAGTCGGTTTTCAAGTCAAACGACCTGATGAACAATTTAAATAAGTTAATTTCTACTAATAAATATCATCACATTTGAATTGGGCATGAATACAGTTAAGAATATTTGAAAACAATTGTGTAGGTACATACGATATTTATTTGAATTTCAGATGTTTAGGAAGAAGGCGCTCTAAAAGCGCGTGAATCAGGTTGTTGATCTACTTGCTTAACTAACAGCGGGCCCACAATACATTTATCTTGATGATAAACAGTGCGCGGGGGTGCTATGAAGCCCAATTCGGAGTAGCTGGCTACCGCTGGCATAATAAATGGAACTCTCCTTTATGCACATAATAATGCGGAACCAAACCTTCTGTGTTCCTACCCTCACATCCAGCAGCTCTAACCCAAGGTATAAAAAAAGCGTAGGTAGGTACCATATTTTTGAGTAGGAAGATATTAATTATGAAACTGAGAAATTTAGCCCGAAAAACATAGGTTGAAATATGATCAGAGAGTCTCACGTAAAAGTGATATTAGTTTCTTAGGTCATTGGGATTGGGAGGGGCAATATTATTTATTTCATTCCTACTTCCCTGTTGCTCAGTTTCAGGGGTTTTTTAATATCCCATTTTTTTCATCATACTTACTTTATTATCTTATAATCTTCCTCCAAAGCTGAAAAAATAGCTTTACACGAAAAGTAACTTATGGAAACCGAACCTTCTGCGTTCCTACGCACACAATCCACACCATACAGCCCATCATATATTATCTTCATGGGCTGTATGGTGTGGATTGTGTGCGTAGGAACGCAGAAGGTTCGGTTTCCATAAGTTACTTTTCGTGTAAAGCTATTTTTTCAGCTTTGGAGGAAGATTATAAGATAATAAAGTAAGTATGATGAAAAAAAATGGGATATTAAAAAACCCCTGAAACTGAGCAACAGGGAAGTAGGAATGAAATAAATAAGATACTTAGTTTTGAGGCGTTCAGAATTTAAATCGGTGTCCTTTGTTGGGTTGCAGTTGCTCAGTTTCTATCAATGCAGTTATATCCATCGATACATAGTTAATTATACTAGCTGTTCCTGAAAATACTGTGTCAAAAGGTTATATTAAAAACTACGAGCGGCTTAAATGCTAGAAAATACAACGAAACGCGGAGCTCTTGGATATTGCTGTAATGTTTGTCGCGTTCACAATATAAACAATGAGTAATAAAGCAATATATCACATTTCTGTTTGTTTTTCTCAGCAATATCCGACGGCAAATATTGTTTCCTTCACACTTAACCTGATTCTTCTCATCGTAAATGTTTTTATTAGTATTTTCCGCGAGAAGCCGCATTCTTGGGAAAATCACGTCTGCTGTTCTTGTCCATAAAATTTAAGTTCTTCAACACACAGTCAAATAGAACAGTAATTTAAAAAAAAAACATTTATACGTATTTTGCTTTGAATGGAATAAATCACACTTAAAATAAAGGTTAATGCGATGTTAAATGTCTAGTAAGCGAGAAATGTCACAACCGAAGCAAGGTAGTTCTGTATTTTGGATGAATGCTATTCGGATTGCATCCAGACAAAATCAAACGTTAGGTCTCATTTTTAAAATTACTGTGACCCAAATCCACAATTGCATAAATAATTGGATAGGTAATATTTTCATCTTTTAGCGCTGTCTATTTTTGTTGCATATAAAACATACTTAATACTTAATCTTATGGATCAAATTATTATTCACCCAGTAAAATTTTACATAAAGATGACATTTAAACAATTAAAAACTATGTAGCCACAATTGGCACCCTATAAACTAGGTACGCAAATGAATTTCACAAAGTTTCTTTTATAAATATTTAAATTCTTACCACATACTTTGTAATAGCAGACATGGTCATATATTTAGCAATAAAATAAACGCTTCTTACCTTTAAAGTACAATGTTGTTTAGCAGGAGTCTTACCTGGAACAATAAATAAAATAAATATATCGCAAGATTCTACAGAAAAAAATTATCAAGTAAATTTGATTTTTCAGACAGTGTGAAGAGAAACAATTCTTTCAAGAAAAGTGCATACATCTTTAAAGAATTTTTCGTATAGGTATATAAATGACGCTTCAATCTCATGTGGGTCAGGTAGAGCGCCAACAGCCTTAAAAGTCTCCCAATGATAAATTAAATAAAATGCCCATCTTGCCTAATTCATCCATTACCTAGATGTCCTGCAATAAGGATGGTGTAATGTAAATGGTTACCTCAATTTTACGCACATCCATATACCTAAACATGATTTTTATTATACCTTTGGTCCTAAAACAAGAATTATATAAATACTTCTGAAACTTAAACGAACGTACTATTTACAAAAAATCTAAGTTTTTCTTGGAGAAAAACTGTTTTTTTGTAAATAGTACGTTCGTCTAAGTTTTCCCTTTTGTGTAAGTTATATCGGATTATTGGATCTTGTTCCTAAAACCCAATTTATAAAGCTCTTCGTTTCTACTCTGTATGGGCCACAAATATCTAAGCCCATGAAAGAAAATGTACGACCTAAGTTCTAATGAGTTAGTCAACACTAAGGAACTTGCCTTATTGTTTCTTATTTTTGTTTGCGGGTAGCTGTAGGTATTTGTTGATATTGGGTGTTTTTTAGATTTACCTAAATTTTATATAAGTTTTGGGGAGCCAAGAAAATGTGTTTTGAAGATGAAAAATTCGTCCACGATTAAAGCTTGATCGCTCTAGGGCTCGTATTTATAAAGCGCTCTCAAGATTGAGAGCAATATTAAGTATGAATTTGACAGGTCGTTTTGTACTGAAATGACATTTCTGATACAAACTTAAACTCTCACACTTGAGAGCTGATTATAAATACGGGCCGAGTCGACCCTGAGTTAGGTTCATAAAACCACCGAAGAGGGCCGTAGATGATGATCGTAAACTAATACATTGTACGTCCTTGCTTTCATTCTTCGAAACTTTAAAATTCCACCAGCATCCTTTGATGAAAGGCGCCAAGCGGCGTACTTTTTGCTTTTTGGGTCATATTTTTCACGTTATGAATTCATTTGACATAATCGTGGTTGGGTTGAAATTAATGCCCGGGCTCCGTTAATACTGTGCTTTGGGACGTCGCTCTTTAATTCATTTAATCCAAAGCCTGACGAAGTCTTTTTGACCAAAAATCTAATTTCGCTGCCTTTATTCGGTTAACTCAATTACTGGGTCCACAAAAGGTGTCTTTTGATCTATATTGCAAATTATGATGACTAAGGCCATGATTCTATTATAAATATTAATAGTCATTTTGATGGCATAAATTCTTGGCATAATTTTAAATTGTACGTCTTTGTTCGTAAAGGATTTAGGTTAGGTACGTAAGACCCTTTGCAAGGCAATGTCGCACAATTATACGAAAAATAAAAATAGTACCTATTTTAATTAAAGCAACTGTAAAAATAACACTAAAAACTCATGACAGGTATACGCTGAATTAATAAAAACAACAACGCTAATTTAGTTGACTTCAAATTCCTTTCAAAAAAGGAGATACGATCCCACAGGAGTTATCTTGAGTAAACATACTTACTTTAGCAGAGAAATGAGAAATTATCAACCCAAAGGAATGGACATACATTATTCATAATGTTCCTTTATACTTACGGGATCATAATTATAATTACCTTCTTAAGGAATATATGCCTCACTCGCATGATCTTCTAGCTCTTGATTATTTTATGTTAACGCTTATTCTTTTTATTTTGAGTGGGATGTCAGGATAAAACCCAAAGTATTTTAACTGCCTGATATTTTTTTTCACATAAACCACACCAATCTCAAACATTTTTCCAGGAGACCTCTCTCCTGGCTAAAGTTACTTATACCACAGAATAATAACTAGTAAATGCTTATACTTTGGTCAAAACTTGCCATGTAACTAGAGGGCGGTGCTACTTTTTGTTGACTTGAATACTGATAGAAATAGAACTTCAATAAAATAACCATTTGGGGAAGTAATTTTTATTCACAAATGGCCCTGATCTTGGGTATAGACTATAGACCCTCTTAAATGGAATTGAAATTGAACGGCTACAATTTGGCGCCGAGAATGTCTTGTGTAATGTTATCTCCCGTGATGTTAATTTGTAAATAGCATGTTGAGCAAGATGTAGAGTAAAGAGTATAAAGATGTGAATAATTTTAATGTCACCGTACTAGGTATAGATCAGAATATGCAAAACGGAGAAAAAAATCCAGTACAAATCTGTATATATACAGATTTGAGTGATACTGAGTTGAAAAGCTAGTATCAACAACATACATAGTTAAATAACAATTTAATGTTTCCTGTTTAAATTCGTGAAAACATTAATTTCGGAACAATGTTTCGGAATATAAAAATTATTGCAGCACTGCCGTCGCCTTGAGCTAGGACATTCAAGACCTGATTAATCTTCCGAGAGCGTTTTTCAATTAAACTTCGATGCAACTCACTCCGGTCTGGCTTGCGTCAAGTCTAAGCTTATACAGACGAACCACTAACCAACTGCATCGCGACTGCTAATAATTTAAAGGATAATGCAAATAAACCTATGTAAAAGAAAAGTCCCAAAATGCATGCACTAAAACACAGAAATTCATAGGAATTTATGGCATAGAGCGCAAAAAATAGCCCTGCTTCTACCCTCGAAAGCAACTATAATGTAGCAGTTGTGTATATAATCCTAACTAAAAAAATAAGTTTTGTACGTTTGTTTTTAGTCTGCGAATTGATCAAAGTCGAACATTCAAAGCAATCTGTATCCAATGTTTGGTCAAACTGTGACAGCGTCTCTTCCATTTTTGATTGTTTGAATCCAGCCCGTCTACATAGTCACTGAAATCCATCCTTCGTTTTGACGCGATGCTATAGACGACAAACGAAGCCGAATAGTCGGTAACGAAGTTTTGATCCATACGTGCTATAACCTCCTCTATGACCACAACTCGTATTCTGCGTCCATTGGCTTTTTTTTCACAAGACGGCACGGCAACGGCATGATAACGATACCGTCAAGATACCGTGGCTCTGTTTTTCCACTAGGATGGTAATATCGTCGACGATAACGTCCACCTAGTTCCAATCTGAGCGCATACTTACTCACACGCGGATGCTTCGCACGAATACAAAAAACGTGCAGTTTGGCAGGTCGGCGACGATACCGGTGGGAAACAATGCCGTGCCGTCAAGTGGAAAAGCGTGCTATGTCATTTCATTGATTCTCATACATTATCTCTTCCATGATACCGTGCCGTTGCCGTTGCCGTGGACGTGCCGTCTAGTGGAATAGTCCATTCTCTACGTTCGGTTGGCAGATGCGGAGCGTCATTCATTTGTAGAGATATGTTGTCTATCGGTTTGTGTACCTACACTACACAATATGTGCCCTCGCAGATCTATCGAGCTTCTATTGACAAAGCTGAGACGCGGTCAAGTGAAAAGTAAGTGGAAATTCATGTCATATATTTTTATGTATCCCAAAAAGCTACCTATCGAACTTTTTGTTCGAGGTTCAATTTAGAAAACTATGTATTGACTATTTGCTATAGTGAACTTTAGTTGGTTTTTTGTAGAATGGAGAATCTGTAGAAGAATGACAAAGGGTTATAGCACTCGCCGCGCTTACAGCCGCACGCAGCAGTACAGATGGCAGTATATCTACCTGCTACGCAGACGGTCCCGGGTTTCGATTCCCGGCAGGGCCAGATGTTTGAATGATGAATTTAAATGTCTACTCTTGTTTCTGTGTATGTCCTGGCACCCCGATACAGAGAATCCTAGTGGGGGCTATGAGTGTGATCTTATTTATTTTATTATTTATTCTTATTTATTTTTTCAATCACTCTCATCTCAGCATAGGACTATTTTATACCTATGGTATCTAGAATTGAGCTCGCTGTCAGTGGGTTATATTCTACACTGTGGCGGATGTAGCGCGCCGCAATATCCGACAGTCTTGATTCGATTGCTCTCTAATTTGATTGCACGAACTGTTCGCCAGATTATTAATCGGAATATTGGCTCCGATTACTACCCACAAGAGGACTATTAGGGGTTTACCTAAGGGGGTTTACAGTTTATGAAAAGATTTCTTGATAAATCTTCATGGAAGGTATTGAGTAAGAGTAACTTAAATTTGTTATTTATATGTATTTTTTATTGGTAAACATTAAAAAAAAAGAGCAAATAGATACTTCAGTTTTAATAATAGGAAACTTTTAAATCTTTTCTGGAATATAACACTTTTTCTCCTAGTCCAATATTAAAAATTAAATGCAATGATGAATTTTAGTCATATTTTAATGTCACAATCATAATGACCATTCTCGTATACGACAGTTTCCATAATTATATTATAACCTCTACCCAAATTCTATCAAAAAGTTAACATAAATACAATTTTCAACCTAGTTTAGTTGCCCTGACCGCTAATTTAAGTTGTAATTAACTTCCAATTTTTTTCTGTGTAAATAAAGTATCCTCACGCTATTAAAATATGAACAAGTATGGTTTATCAAGCAGAGCTTATTGCTGCTTATCCTATTGATATTTAAAATGCTCATCCTCAAAATTATATTAGTTAGAGGAAACGCAACTTTGTTAATATTATTACTCCAATCACAACACATTTAATTGGTTATTAACCTAAATTGAGCATCATATCATAATGTAGCTTGTTTATTTAGTTAGAATCGTGTATCAGCGCTACAACTTGTTGCCGATAGTAAATAAAGCTACTGTGTAAAGTTTTACTAGCGTATCCTTGATAATATACCTCATAATAATAATTTCATCTATTTTATTAAGTGATTATGATCAAAATAGACATAAATTATTTTACATTGTCAATGTATAAACGTCTCCTCAGTAGCAAAGAGAGTATCAAAATTTCTAATCATTTACAGTAAAATTTTGTAACTTGTATGGACAAACGTATAATACCCAAGTACCTATTAAACCTGACTACGGCGTAGTAAATTGCTACGAGATAATTTTATACTAGGAAAAAATTGGTGTTAATTCTGACTGACACTTTCTTAAACACATACTCGTATATCCATAAACTACCCAAAATAAGAAAAAATATTAATGTGGGATCGACCTAAATTGTCAATCTGTATTCATACAATTTGTACATATACGCTCAAAAGCTGGTGGTAGTACTAACAATGGTCCATTGTGTATTCAGGCATGCATCCGTATAATTTCCGAAACATGAATAAACTTGCAAACAAACAGAAACGTTTGTATGCAAATCTGTTGTTTACATTATTGATTGACGTGTGATAAAATATTTGACATTTGGTAGGTAGCTAAACAGACTATCTAACTACGATACTAACGCTAAACAATTTTGGGTATGTGTGTGTTTTCCCTGGATATCTATCCAAACAGAGTAATAAAAAGAGCCCTATTTTAATTAAAATATTCATAAAGAGCTGATATGTTCCTTAGTGAGATCGATGGTTGGATGGAAATTAACACGTAAGTACCTAATATAAACCTTACCCTGTATACCTAGTTGGGGTTGTAGCGCTTTCAATAGACTTGGTTTAATTAATTCACAAGATTATTGAAAAACGGAGGCTCGAACCTACCCTCCGGGCGCGAAACTCTCCCTCAGATATTAAAATATTGTACCGAATTGATGCTGATATTATTAAATCAATACCTAGCCCTTTTGTTTAGGTATTACGTAAACTTCTGTGTTCTATTATTCTAGCTGTGTGTACTTATGTAGGGCGTTTATCATGAGATTAAAGTTTTTAATTTGTGGAGCTAAAATAACTTCTGATTTAATATTATATTCTGAAATAACTTAGTTGTCCTGCCACGTACTAACGTTGGATAAAAATAAAATAAAACCCTTAGTACAAACCCTGTTTAGTACACATTAGAGCTAGGGTTTATAGTAGAGTAGATTGGTATAAAGTAGATACTGATGCTAAAAGTAGAACAATTCTAGTTTACGACTAGGGCTCTCATTGACCTTCGAGAAGAAGATCATAAACACAAAATAAAACATACTACCTTTTTTATTTGTTTTGTAAGGAGGACTTCACTAGTCGACAAAATAACCCACGTTTTCAATTTATTTTTTCTTGATTTCCTATCCTGAGAGCAAATAAATAATATAAAAAACCTAAGAGCATCATTTTAGGTAACTACATATATATTTACATTTATTTTTTTACATATATATTTGTTGATATTGAACATTATGTAGGAGTAGTTATATAATGTAGGTATAGGTGGGTAAAATAGCCAACAACATTTTTTACCTATTGGTTTTCTATTACGTATATACTTTTTATCACTCCCAGTCCAGCGTGAAGTATAATGCGATTTAGACTACCCTACTTTTCACTTTTTGCATAACTTGGTAGCATTCGTTCAGAGACTAAATGGAAATTTAAGTGGAGCAAACTAGAGGAAGTAGAACTTGCAACTATTCAAGTAGTCGACCACTCGACATTTACTGAAGCAAGGATAATTTAGGACATACCTACCTACTTATCTACCTGCTAAAAAGTAAATCAGTCTCTTCTTTTTATTTTTATTTATCTTAACGTGGGAACTGTTGTTATGTTATATTGTTATGTGTAAAAATCTCTTATTTCCTTTATGAAAAATGAAAACTGTTATGTTTTCTTTTAATTTATCCCGCCGAGTGTGAGAAAAAAGGTTACAATATTTAGTAGCGAATTTTCAAGTATAGCTATTATACCTCTAATTTTATATACATTAAAACCCTAACAAATTTGTCATAATCTACCGGACGGGCTTGATTTCTTCTACAATTATATTCCTAGGCTCGTACTTATTTATAAAGCAATCTCAAACTTGAGTGATATATTAAGTATAGATTTGACAGGACATTTTACACTAATCCCGTATTTATAATCAGCTCTCAAGAGTGACAGCGAGTTTGAGTTTGTATCAGAAATGTCATTTTAGTACAAAACGACCTGTCAAATCCATACTTAATATTGCTCTCAATCTTGAGATTGCTTTATAAATACGAGCTTTACATTATTGATACGAACTCAAACTCACTGTCAGTCTTGACAGCTTATTATTAACACGGGCCCACCTTAGAAGTGTATAATTACTTCAGCATATTCCATCCTAAAACAGTATAGATCGATACCTCTATGAATAATTAATATCATTAAATATGTATTTATCGGTTCAATTGGAGAAAAATAACTAATACAATGTACTTGTTACACATGAGTACATGTTTAACAAATCACTATCTAGCTTTTTGCTTTACAATACCTACTTACATGTATGTTTAATTTCCCATAAGAATTTATTTGTGAAAGTTTTTTAGTTTCAAAAGTTTTCGTTGACTAAAACACCTTTTAGTTTTCGGGACACCCTTCCATCCTACATAAAATATAGAAGGTAGATAACAAAATACTTCTTCTTATTAGAATATTCATGAGATTATATTGCACGTATAATGCGATTGAGGACGGTGAGGATGACAATTTTCTCCAAATATTATTATAAAATGACCTATCTTACCTTTATTTATTTTATCTCACTTTTGTATATTCAGAACGACAGAAAACTTGAAGAAAATTATATGCGCGGTTTGCAACCTGAATAAGTTTGAGGTACCGCTTTGGGAAAGAAACCGACAAATTATCTTTTGATTTATCTCCGAAGTTAAATAAGCGAGCGACAGTTTTCCGGCGTGGTCATGAAAATAAATCAGGTTTTAAATAAAACAAATGGGGTTCGGGGTTTTGTGTCTGTAGTTAAAAAAAATATTTTTGCACTGGTTCTTGTTCGCTTAAGGGTCTATGTGCTCGCGGCAACTGTCCCTTTCAAACCAATGACAGAATGCGCGCTCTGTCCTTTTCTAGCATGGGGCTGTTTCAAGCCGATTTCATATATTTTTGCATATATCTCAATGTACACAAAAAGTATTGAAAAACAGAGTTGATTGTGATGTTCTTCATAATTATACGGTGAATTTGATATAACATTTGCTGTTTCTAAGCTCATAGAAATGTCACAGTTGTTGAAATTCGGCATTGAGACGCCAGTTTTTCATGATATTTCTGATGATTTCCTGGTGTAATCATAGTATTTTTAGGTTAAATCTAGTTGTTCTCCATATTTTAGAGAAGCTAACCATACATAAATTTATTGAAAATTCAACTATTAACTATCATAACAAAGTGAAATGCCGGACCGTGTTTAGCCCGATTCAGAGTACTTCCCTCCTTAAAGCTAAAATTTTCAAATTCGATGGATCAAGATATAAAATTAAGCTTTCCTAATCGTTTTATTTCGACATCACAAAGGAAAAATATTTTTCGTATCAATAATTATTTTTGTACAATGTTATTTTTATTTGTTTAGTTAAGACTTTGTTGTTGTGTTATGGCTAAAGTTTCCTTCTTTCAAATAGCGTCTAATGTCTATATCTATAGGTAAGTACTTGAACTAAGTTCTGAAACCCACTAACGCAAGAAAATTTCTACATTGTAAGATAATGGCCTCGTATAACATTAACTGTTAACTTTCTAGACAACAAAGGACACATTAATACTTATTCCACTTTTAACCAGCAAGCCAACGGTAGGTACCTTTACATGTACACCTGTCATTTCTATTATAGTTATTTTTTGTTAATGCTTTAAATGGCGATATTAAAAAAATAATTTACTAGATATTTTGTAGGTCCAAATAAGTTTTCTCGCTATCATCACATGTAGGTACTTGAGTAAAAATAATAGAATACAATTATTTGTGTATTTATTACAATGTTCGTATTACCACTCGTAGAAACTACAACACCAACATTTCTACTACCCTGACTGACCTAAATACCATTTGAAACTGATTAACTATTACTAATTTTGGTAGATGCAGACAGCTCGAAAATCAAAAGATCGAATATAAAAGCTTATCTTGAATAATTTGTTACATTTTGTTTAGAATATTTATGACTGTATTTCCTCATAGTAGTTATATTTAACCAATCTATTTCTGGTAGGTAATTAATATTTACCTACAGTTCGAATGTTTGTATCTGTGCCAGTTCCATAATACTGCACAATAACTCATAGTGTTCCTGTTACGTGTTATGAATTGCATAATAAAAGGTGTTTTAAAAATTTCCATTAGGTACCTATATACAAATATTCAGCAAACACGTAGGTTTTATAAGTACCTTCATCCCCACCTAGGGGCACGAGCCTACCCTGAATTTAGAGCGATCGGGTATTAGTCGACCACGTGAGTCCAGTACATATTGGTCGACTTCACATACAACCTTTAAATTTCCTCGTAGGTGTGTGCAGGTTTTCGCACGATGTTTGCCTTCACCGTGAAAGCGAAAAACACATGGAACGTGGTAGGATACGAACCTCAACCCCCTGCACAGGAAGTAGCGGCCCTATTCACTACATCTACACCATCGGGCTTATAAGTAGGTATCTATAAAAAATAAAATAGCCAAAAAATAAAAATTATAATTAACTATTTTCTAAAGGCTACTTGACCCATGCTTCTTGCGGAAAGTTATTTTCACATCCTTTGAAACAAGCTTTTCCGCTACATCCTGTATAAAAGTACACATGTTATAATGAAATGAATTATCTCGCTCCGTCTTCCCTGAAGGTTTCTAATTAAAACTATTTACGAACAGAAAAGCAAAGTTATTACTGGCGGGGAAAATTAATTGTTAAGACAAGCAGGTAGGTACGTTTTGAATGAAAGAGAACTAAACTAGCCGTACAGTGTTTGGTAGTGACCGCGTTTGATTTTTCCAGTGCCACCGATTTGTCTGTTCAAGTGGCGATATTTGGAACTAAGATTTGGCTATGGTTACACTATTGAAGAGTGGCGATGCTCTCAGCTGAACAGGCACGCACTCTACGTAGGACTTCATGGCTAACTTGTTGCTTATTGATGACCGGAAATCCGAACGATCACATTCATATTTTTGTGTATGTGATAATTTCTAATAATCCATATTACTTAATATTAATTACCCTAAAAGAGATACAGGGGAAAAAGGCGTTTGAAAAAAAAAAATGCTGTGTACAAAGAAAATATTATGACTTGCAAGCAAAATAAATCTAAACAAACTCACAGATTAAAAGAGCATTAGTCTCTTCGGTCAAATAAACCTGACTCTGAAAGAAAATCCAAAGGGTCTGAATTGATAAACAACCCTTGAATCAAATCGATTTTCAAGCAGGTTAAGCAGGTACGCCCTTGAGAAAAAGAAACAGTCTTTTAGATCTTACGTTTAGGGTTTCGTAGTCGAGTAAAAAAAACTTATCGTTTCGTTGACTATGTCTGTTTGTTTATATGACTCTCCGAAATAATCCTTTCTGTAAATTTTATACTCATTACCAATAATTTAATAGGTTATCCCGTAGGATTTCTAATTTAGTTATCTTTCCCGCTGAAAATAGTACTTAACCAAGAAGGAACCTACCTACCTATTGATATATCTAATCCATACTTGTAAAGTAACCATAAGATAGCTAAATTTTTTTTATAAAAGAGAACCAGCTAATCAAAGCGTACCTGTAGCGGTGTAAAAAAAGCGAGTAAAGGCCGAAACGTGTGAGAATAATTGCTACAAAGTAGCCACAATATTTATGCGATAACGGCCAGTGGCGTTCACAGGTGGTCCACTGAACTGAACTTACCCTCTTTGTAGGTCGTCTGGAGGTCATGGACATGATTTACTAGTTTACCTTACTACAAGGTACACGAGAGTTTACTGTTTTTTGTATTGGTCTGAATAAGCAACGAAGTTTTCTTTTGCCAACGGGGTCGGCCAATGTTGCTTTAGTTAATATTTTTCAAAAACATTTAAACGGTACACTATTATACGCGGGTAGGATATATTTTTTTTTTTACAGATTCGGTGAAAAAGGGTGATAAAAAGCCATTCCTTCTGCCTGACACAGACTGTCAGTCAGAAATTCTTAGGAAATGAATATATTTTTGCTTTTCCATGCAAATTGTCTGATCAAGGTTGTCCTTTTGTATGGGAAATTAAAAAAAAAACAAAACCGGAAAAAAAATCCTGGCGCAAGTTGCTCAGTTTCGTTGACTGAGCAACCCCTTTCAGTTTGCGGGAAGCTGTCCCTTACACCCTGTATTCTTACTAAAATCAAATAACCAACTTTCCCTGAAATACTTAGTTAAATTACTTCATCATGAAAATTGAGTTTTTGTAATTTGTTTGGCAATCAATCACAAGAAAATTATTCTCTATAAATATCTGACGAAAAAGAAACGCTGATTTCACCAGTTTATTTTTCGGAAAAGCAGTAAAAGGAAATTTTAATCAGTATTGACAATAAAAACAGCGAGAAAAGCTTTTAAATCTCTTTGATTTTACTTCACAACTTTTCTTTATCAAGTAGGTAATTTGCAAGTTTAAACAACTTGTACTTATGAACTTTTGAAAAATTACAAGAAACATGTAGGTATCTACTTAGTTTCGGTGAGGTGAATTAAAAGAAGTCAAAGATTGTTCAATGATCGGATTAATCAACAATATTTTTTCTTGATCTTATGAAGATCGTTGTTGGTTTTACGAATATATCCTGCAATCAAATTACCGTCCAATCCAATCAAGATTCAGCCGGATATTGCGGATGAGGTACTACGTTATCAGTCGGAATAACCTAAACTAAATTTGAATTTGCCGTATGTAAGCGTCCAAGGTATGAAAAATTATATTTATGGAGGTACTTGTTTCTTTTTATCCCAGTTGGTGTATAAAAGAGTGAAAATGTGGACCTGTTACAGATTTTTGTCATATCTTCTAAATATTGCAGCATCTACACTGATACCCTCGGCCCAGACTTTTAAAGTGTGCCCGGAAAGAGATAGCAGCTAGTAAATACAACGTTTTACCACTCCCAGGTCCAGCATAAAAATAATATTCCATATATTTTTATCCTCAATATAAGCCAGAGAATGCGATGAAAGCAAAATAATCCAGGTCCATAAATCCAATAGCTATCGGTAAATTGCGAACACTGATCGCATAATAGTTTAATCTCGTGAAAAATTGTCCGTGCCCTATAAAATGCTCATCCCATTTATTTGTTGGTGTCAGACAGAATTCAGAGAATCCACTTCAAGCTTCAGATGCTCATAAAATATTTATCACAGGCGTGTTCGAGGTCCGATATATGACCTCCCTTCGATAGTTGACAAATTACTGCTCTGCTCATCAATATAGAAGTTATTTTATACGATATAGGTTTTCTAAGTGCTTTTTTGCACTCGGAGAGCTATTTTATTTCTAAAAATGCACTTTCGTTGGGTGGGACGATATTCCAAGTAGCAGGTTTAAATCCTGTATGTGGTTGAATGTTTAAAGGTAAGTTGTCGTTCTGGTTATTACTGGGCTTATTAGCTTCTTTTTCTATTTTCCGTACATATTAAAAAAACTTAAACAAACCCATACAAGCAAAGATAATAAGTATTACAGAAAAATCTCTCACCGTAAACAATTTCTATCTTCTGCAGCAGTCCTTGAAATACGATACCTCCACGTTCTTTTCCCCGATAACACTAAATGTTCACACTACGACGTAATGAGGCTCATATTGTAGAAAAGAGCAAGTAGAGATAAATTCTTCGCTCTAGATCTAGCTTTTTCTTCCAACGATCCGCTACGCGTTTTTTTATGACAATTAAAGATAACACAGAAATAGATTTTAAAAAAAGTATTACACCTCAATTAGGTATAAAAATTGAAACCAAACCATTCACAACCAGTAATAAAAATGTGTAAACGTGCGGAAAGTAACTTGGTGCTCGCAACCCGACTACAACATATGGCGGAACATCAAACTACTGAATGTGTTTACATACTCAAACAGCAATTTAATTTGCGGAAACTTAGGAAATATGTACGCTCCTTAAATTGACAAAAAGGGAAGTGTATTTTGTATAGAAATCTAGGTATATTTTACATAGGGTAACTACTGGCTATGTTTAACATTCTGTAAGTTTTCACAGCTTTATATTTTTTTATTAGGTACCTACCTGGTCCATGAGATACCTAAGTAAAATCTTTACATTAGGTAGTTTTTATGATTCTGTCAAACATATTTGATCAGAACTTTACCAAAAATAAATAAATACATAAAATAATACGTGAAGAAAGCTATACAAGACCGTCAAACATACAGACATTAAGTAATGGTTTATAATTGACTACAGAATTTTAAAAAGAAAACAAAACAATGTACTTGAAATTGTCTTCTCTCTTATTCAACCTCTCTATTTTCCATTACAAAACAACTACAGACTATATCTTGAGTCTCGAGAGACGCCCAGTAAGGACGCTTTCATAGATTTTATTCTAGTGTTTACGTAAGGTAAGATCTGTTGAAACTGAACTTATTTACTTTCCATTTGCAAATCTATTCAGTGCAATTTCAAAGTGCTTTTGGATTGGTATCTATTTTTCTGTTATTCAAGGTGAACTTTTCGTTTTATGTAATTGCTACGAAAACGTTTTTGTGTGATTATCCAGTTAAGTTAATAGATGCTACAATAATAAAAAAAATGGTAATAATTCTCCAATGACATGAAAGTGATAAAACATTTACAGACATGTTTATAAACGTCCGGTGTGGGAATGAGTATAATTTTTTTTAAACGGTTACAAATTATTTTTTGCTTCTAATAATTATTTTCTTTATAGTTCAAGGCAGTCACTTGTCCGCTATATCAACTCACGGGCAGTGACGATGCAGGCTAGATAATGCCTGTTCATTCTCTCATTGTAAAGGCCCAGGTAAGCTATAACCTGCGAATCTGTTTCCGGAACGAGATTCGCAGGCAGGGGATACTTAAAATAAAAACCTCTTCCCTGTAGAATCTACGGCGTAGATCAATGAGTTTCAAGGTGGAAAGTTATACTTCCTGCCTACTTACGCAGCGTAGCAATCAATATACGATAAACTACAGCATACTATAATAACAACATAATCCTCTCGTCATGGTATGTTATTGATCACGACATCACAGGGGAAATCGCTTTGAACCATGTAATTGGAATGTAATATGGTTTACACAGATAGTTATGTGCTTAAACCAAATTTGCAAGTTAGCGTTCAAATCGCGTTAAAGTGTAAGTGACTTGCAACCGCTGTATTACTCTCATGCATAATGTTTATGAATCACACAGGTGTTTCAATACAATATTGTAATATAAATGTTAGATGAGGTGAGGTCGGTCAATTAAACTTTTTTTAAGTCATTAAATAGTGTATGAAGTGAAGTTTTTAATGCTTGTTTTTATTCATTGAAGATATTTTCTAAAATTTTAACTGATCAGCCTAACTACTAAATAAAATCAAAAATTTCAACCGCCGCCGACAGGATTTGAACCCGCGACTTTGGAAAACCAGCCCAACGCTCTTAACCAACTAAGCTACAGCGAATTAGCTTTGAGCGCTGAAATTAGTGATCTGCTATTTATTACTCGTCAAGTGGACGCCAGCCTAACTACTGCTAAACATGGGCCTTAATACTATTGTTGCTATGTTGGATGGCAAGAGCAGTGCGATATGCTCCATTCACGGGGAACGTTCATGCCCGTTTTCTGTACATAATATCCTTAAAGTAGTTCTAAGGCTCTTAGGATTTCTTTTTATTTTAACTAAATCAAAGATATGCTGATTGATTGAGTTCAAACAAGTCATTGGTTGACGCGAGTATTTTCACAAAAAATTTCAAAGTTATTTGACATAATAATGCCGTATTATTTTACAAAACAGGCTTTGCGCATTTGCTACAAAAGCCAAGATAGCTGGGAAAGAAATACAAACACATCTATCTTAATTATTCATGACGTTACCTATCGATCCGAAGACAGGCATCTGTTGTTTTTCTCAACAGGTTCAAGGGCTTCCTGCCGTTAACGTCAGAAACAAAGCTACGTTAGCATTATACAAGAAGAAAACCCTTTAGTAAACAATAAAAATGTATCATGCAATGTTTAAAAACCAAAATATAAAAACTGAAATATTCTATCTGAAATTCTCTGATATTTTATCATGCTTTGAATATTTGTTAAAGTTATATTGCGCAGCGAAAAAATCAGGTGTAGGTTTAATGAAAAATATATTTAATTTTAGAACCTTTTTACCTCGGATTTTCAATCTCTGAATTTTGTACACTTTTTACAATTTGTAGCAAAATCTCGGAGTCACCCGCCAAATAGTTTCAAAATTTCCCGTAAGTTTGCCTCTTAAGGGTTAAAACTTGCACCTTTAAAACTTGCATCTCGGTGCTTAACTGATTCAAACGAGATCTGCATAAAGTGAAAACTATAGTAGTTGTTACAACTTAATTAATTTGGTACTTCTTGTACTCGTATAATCATGAAAGATGAAGGGTCTTTCATTAATGTTGACTTTCCTACTTATCTTGAAATAAGTTTTCCTAAGATAAATAGTAATTAAAAAGGAAAAAAAAAACAAAAAATTACGTTTTATATACCTAACTAGCTTTCCGCCCCGCGGTTTCACCCGCAGCTAAGAGTTTTCCCGTGGGATTGAGTTCCCACGCTGTTCCTACCTTTAGAATTGACGGAATTTCAATACAAACTTCCATCCCCTATTTAACCCCCTTAGGGGTGGAAAATACAAAAACGCTGGAACACGTGTTCATTATTTTTAAATCTTTAGCCCAAAAACAAAATTGGAAGATCCTGCCATCAAAATTGACGGAATTTCCATACAAACTTCCATCCCCTATTTAACCCTCTTAGGGCTAAAAAATGCAAAAATGCTGAAACACGTATAAATTATTTTTTAATCATTAGCCTAAATACAAAATTTGAAGATCCTACCTTTAAAATTGACGGACTTTCATACAAACTTCAACCCCCCTTTTTACCCGTTTAGGGAGGGAAAATTCGGAAATCCTTTCTTAGTGGGAGGTTACGTTATAAGAGGAACTTGCTCTCTAAGTTTAACGATTCTAGCTTTAGTAGTTTAGGCTCTGCGTTGATGAATCAGTCAGTCAGTCAGTCAGTAAGGACAAGCGATTTTATAAGTTTAGATTGGGAAAATTAATCGGTTTTGTTGTTTCAGAGCTTTACAATTACAAGCAAACGAGTGTTCTCTTGTAAAAGAAAGATCATAAACTCAGACAATTTACCGAAAACATTGATAGCAATAAATACATCAGTTCTCAATTCAGACTTCTCACATTGTTTGTTTTGTTCGGAGCTAGTTTATTCAATCTTCTGGAAGCTTACGTAATTAATCAGCGTGGGCCAATGTTTTCTTATTTGGAACATTTTTTTTTATTCGAAACGGGTTTGCTCTTGACTCTAGACACTAGGTCAGGAATAAACGACTAAGGTAGATCCCATCCCACCCTAAACATATACTATTTTCCTGAGTGTAAGCGGCCAACAAATCTGTCAATGAAATTAGAAGTCATTATTTTTGTAATGTTTTTTATTTTCTTTTATTCTTTTGGTTTCTTAGCCATAAGTACTGCTTTATTTAGCGTGATTTACTCATAAAACAACTTATTCTTGGTGTTAAACTATCACATAGTAGTTTTCTTGAATAAGCAACAAATTTCGTTTCTCAAATCCGAAAAGAAAAAAAATTTAACCCTACTGTCCTTCATATTTTTCTCTAAATTCTACTGAATAAGATTAAATCGTCAAACAAAGGACACTCGATTTTTCGATTATCCTCCTCCATTACCCTCTTTTGTCGAACTCCAATATTTGTTTCTTCGTTTGATGCAAACAACCCCCGCATTTCCTAGAGCACTGTCAAATCAGCAACTCCTTGTGAAATATAAAATGAAATTATAAAGTCCTGTATGATAAGATCCTGGTTTTATATGGGATTAAAAAACACGAAACGTAGACATTGCTTCTTTACACGAAGTAATCGTCATCATTCATTATGTCGTTTTTGAAATAGAGTGAAAATTTTTTACGATTTTCATTTACTGGATCGCACATTCTTGCATATATAAAGGGTTGTAATTAAACGATCCTCAATTAAATACTATACAGCCTCAAAATTAATAACTTCGAACATAACCTAACCTATTGTGGCTGAGATGATTTTTTGAGACTGATTTAGTAATTTTTTGAGGATCGCTTAATTATTTCCCTAATTATAAATGGTATACAATAAATAGGATATAATTTCATTCTAAGAAAAGTATTAAAACTTAAAATCAATTAACTTATTATCTGAGTGTGGCCATTTTGTAGAGCATGCGAATAAGTAAAGTGCTGTGTGATTTCAAGGATTTTTATGGTTCTTAGAAGGGCAATCGACCG
Source organism: Scrobipalpa atriplicella (assembly GCA_029255725.1). Taxonomy (NCBI): domain Eukaryota; kingdom Metazoa; phylum Arthropoda; class Insecta; order Lepidoptera; family Gelechiidae; genus Scrobipalpa; species Scrobipalpa atriplicella. The sequence goes on from JARACY010000822.1 coordinate 62,892, forward strand.
AAAGGCCCATCGTAAACCCAGTTCTCTACTTTACACGTATCAGAAAATCTGCTCACTTTTGACCTTATTTTGCGAAGTGCTTAGGAGAGTTTTACTTGAGAAATTGATTGTTACTATATATACCACAATTTTTTTACTTGTATTTCAAATCGACTTTCTTTTATTATAATATTTATATGTGTCTTATTTCTATACATCACATTTATTGCATAAAACTTCAAAAAATCTTAGGCTCGTATTTATAAAGCCATCTCAAGATTGAGAGCAATATTGAGTGCGGATTTGACAGGTCATTTTGTATTGGAATGACGTTTCTGATACGAACTCAAACTCGCTGTCACTCTTGAGAGCTGATTATAAATACGGCCTTATAGAACATCTTCCAAGACACTTGAATACGCATTTCAGTAAAACTTTTTGGCATTTCAAACTAAGCAATCAAAGTAGTTTTAGCTAGAGTCTTTGGGAGTATTTAGTCTGTGTACTCAGGAAATACTTGGCACCCCGACCATCTGTCTCGCAACTATTCTCGTTACATTCACCGCGTCGGGCACACGTAAATCTTGGCCGACACAAATGTATCGCTCTATGTAGGTGGTAGGTAGTAAACATAGGGATGAAATAAAGGATAGGTACTACTGACACAGATTAGATAATACTTAAAACTTAAATAGCATATAACCATTTTGGTGCACTAGATTAGATATCTAATAATTTAGGAATTAGGCCCAAAAAGTAGCCAATTATTTTACTAATTTAGGTTTCCTTCCCTCTTTTTCATTCAATTTGGTTTTTGCACATTATTTGGTATTTTCAGTTTCAAAAAGTAGTCTCACTATCAGCTATATCATACATATATGCTTCATTTTCTTGTATTAAAGCAATAAAATAAATTTTCCCCCTGACTCATTGTTTTTTTTACACCCTGTACGCTAGGTTCTGTGCGGCACGTTGCGTCATTGTAATTCCTAGTCGTTTCTTTTCATTTGCCGCCCCAAAGTGATAAAAATGATCCTAATTTGTAGCCACATATTGTTATTAAGCTGGAACGGTCGTGATCCTTTGTATAAGCGTGTGCGTAGCAAATTGCTACGCTGTAGCTACGGTTATTTGCAGTTTATGTAAAAAAAGTTTTAAGAAAAAAAACCAAAACATACTTATAGGTAATTTGGAGTACTCTTGAAAAAATAATCAAGGGCTACAAAATTGTTCTAATATCATATAATTATGCTTGTAATTGTTCTTATGTAATATTTTATACCTTACACATTCCATTACGTTTTGTTGCTCACACAAACTACAAAATAAGTCATGTAACAATAACATACATACCTAATAATACATAACCTATCTCTAATTAATCAGGCAAGATCAACAATTTAGAACCTTTCAAACAATTTGAATAAAATATCGATTCCTAAACCGAACAGCCTGAGGCATGTTCGTATATCGAGATAATGGGCGCTTTTCCACTAGACGGCACGTCAACGGCAACGGCGACGGCACGGCGAGATCACGTGACAATATCTATGGGAATCGATGACATGCCGTGACGGTGCCGTGCCGTCAAGTGGAAAAGCGTGTCATATAATTTCATTGATTTTCATACATTATCTCACCTACGATATCGTCGACGGTACCGTGCCGTCGCCGTTGCCGTTGACGTGCCGTCTAGTGGAAAAGCGCCCATAGCATATATATTTGGTACACGATGTGGTATCGTAATTAACAGCAAACAAAATTGAATACCCATGTCAGAGTGAAGTTTACTCACATTGTGTGTTTCCTATCTAACGTAAAACAATAATTGATAGGTACATTATCTACCTATTTTTTATTATATTATGGTATGTGGTTATAGTAGTACCTTTGGGTTTCTGTCTTACAGAGAATCAGTGAATACGCTCTCATCTCAGTGCTTTTTAGTAAACTATAACGCATCAACGAAATGATACGAACGAGCTGAGAGAGATGACCACAAATTTTGTTATTTATAGTCATCATCGTTCAATTCAATCTCCTTATTTATTTAGGAATAGTAAAGAGAAAGTTCTTGTTGTATCCTCTGAGAAAGAATCTCGCTTCACCGTTGACTCTGTCTCTGTCGCCTTTGATCAAATCCAGACTCACAAGTCACAAGTGAATACATTCCAAAATAAAGTTGCAATTATTGGGCTCTTTATTATGATCACGATGATAATTGTAACTTTATTTACGAGTACGCTATCCGTTACTATTTTTCTTCTAATACCAGGCTGAGTCCAGATAAATCTGGTTACACTTTTCTGGTAGTATTAAAGACAAAGTTACAGTACCTCTAGCCGGTGTTCCCAGAATTATTAAATTTCGCGGTCTGTGGTGTTGATAAAACGAAACATTAATTTCGAAATGGATAAAGTAGGTACACTAGGTACATAAAATAAAATCTGTGCGCCCGTAAACTGCCCGAATTGGATTTGAAATTGTTAAACTTTATTTTATTTCCTCGAAATAAAACGGATACCATTTGGTCGAGATATTTCCTAAACGTTGTTAGGTAATAGCGGTCGTTTGTCCACATATTACTAGAAAGAAATACTGGGTACCTAAGCTACAGTAGAAGAATAAAGCAGTAAGGCCCGTATTTATAATCAGCTCTCAAGAGTGACAGCGAGTTTGAGTCCGTATCAGAAATGTCATTTCAGTACAAAACGATCTGTCAAATCCATACTCAATATTGCTCTCAATCTTGAGATCGTTTTATAAATACGAGACTATGACATCTTCATACCATCAACTGATATCAGCCTGACATATCCATCAATTTCGCAGCGCACGGGTAAGGGTGCGAAGAAACAAATTTTTACTGTTATTTCCTTTTACTGTGCCAAAACAGGCTACAAAAGGCAACAAAACGAATTTCCAACTTAATGGTGTCCAAATTAATCTCTAATATAATTTCGGGTACCTACTTATTACCTCATAAATGGCGGCGTCTGGCCTTTGAGTTGGGTCGTAACTACGGAACTCTCTGTGCGTGAGCGATAGGAAGTCGACGTAACGACTTTAATACTCTCGGTCAACTTTTAAAACAGCCCCGTCAAACTGAAAGGGATTATCTACAGCAGATCTCATCAAAGGACTTTGTTATGTTCCACTGACGTTATTATTTACAGCCATAATGGATTTTGTTTCCTTCCTACAAAACAAAATTACACTTCCAAAACTCTTTGATAAACTGACGCTACATAGCCTTTCTATACTCCTACATAATATTCCTGTTTTATCTGCTGCCTAACGACGGATACTTAACCGGTTCGCTCGTTTGGAAGTGTCATAAAAGGCGGCTGTTGGGCGTGCTCGGCTTAGATACTTGCTGAGATACTGCGAAAAAACAATGGGTTATATTATGGGAAGATTTCTATAGAATGTGGGTAGGTTCGCGCGTCAGGTGTCGGTGCCTATGTCGTCGCGATGGTGGTGAGACGGCGTCGGGTGTAGGTAGCAGGCTGCGCCGCGGCGCCACCCGTATCGACCCGCCTGTTGAATGCCGACGACCCCCTTTGCCACCCCTGACACCCCAAGACCTTACCCTGCCCCCTCCACTTTTCACGTGCTTAAAATAGAAGCGTACCATGTCGATATTTGAAACATTAGGCCGGCACAGGACACTAAGCACAATGTGAGGGTAACCAACGGCGGATATGTTCCCATACATTCTCTCCCTTTGTTCACTCGACAGGAATTTTATAAATATCTACAATTTTGGGAGGGAATTCACTCAAACAGAAAAAGGGTTAAATTCAATAGGTATCTGCTACAGTCAGACATGATATTTAAATTAAAAAATCTGAAATCAAACTTCAGCTACGCGTTTTTTTTAAATGGTGCCAAATATTACCTACAATCGAATGACGTAACTTTTCATTTTTACGTCTATTTAAACCTTTTTAACCATTTAAATTTTAATATACTTCCAACAAACTTACTCCAAAGGTCACTTCATAAACGCTTAGCTCCGTAAACCTTGAACCGCCTCTATTGTTATGTTGACAAACCTCCAAGTTTAATTTGAGGAACCACTACCGTATTGACTCTTGAATGCCTTAGCCATTTAGTGGTGAAAGCGGTGGTCAAAGTGTCACTCTATTCAGACTTTGATCACAAAATAGCTTAATGGTAAAGCTTTAGTGTGGCAATTGATCCCTATCCGTCTTTATACAGCGCCACTACAATAAACTTGTGATCAAGCCAATACAGCATCGTTTGTAGAAGAGTGCTGAAAGCGTAAGTAAAAAAGCATTGAATGTGAGGAAAGTGTCGTTCAATTTAACAGCTCACAAACGGTGAATTATGCGTGAGTGAATTGATCAAAACCGCAACTGTTTTTAATGTTTATCACCACTGATTTGAGAAGTCGCTACCGCGTTTATCACTCATTCTTAAATCAGGATTGTGTGCTGCCGTAAAGAAATGTTGTCAACCTATCGTCTAAACTACAGCACACCGAGACTTTTGAAGTGAAACTTCTATAGGCGCATTGAAAGTAAAATTTCAAGGTCGCGTCACGGAAATACGTCACGCCTGGGACGAAAGTCGAAATAAAAATGACAGAGAAGTTTCACTTCTAACGCGTGTGCTCGGCATACACGCTCTTTTTTGTTTACCCAGGAAGGGAGGTAACTGGTTCATTCTTTATTTTTTATCGGTCCCAGAACAATATGGAAATTTTCCCTACCACTGATTTTAATGAACAACAGTTCTTCAGTCATGTTTTATTTATGATTGTAATTTAAATGGTGACTTGTTAATTTCTCAATTATGCTTTTGCTTGAAAAGCAAAATTAACAAGAATTAATTCAGAGGTATTTACTCTAATTTATATTTCGTCCTCTTTGTAGGTATTTTGTGGGAAAATCTCTCTGGAGTACGTTACTTATTGCGAAGTTCAATTTTGAGTAAGTAGACAGTACTTAATTTACAAGATGAAAATTTTAAAATAAAACTTACTGGCATACTTTTTAATTTACTAGGTCACGCACACATTGAACTTAGATATTTAGTCACAAGGTTACGTGTACGTACGAATATGTTTACATGGTAGCTTAATGTGAAAATACATTAAGCTATATATATGGCCGGTGGGACTTTTGTGCTACTTCCATTGCTTATTTTTGCCGCCTTGAATAATTGTTTACAGTTTTGTGGAGAACCAGTTGTTTACCATAAGAACTACATCAGAAAGTTTTAGCACTCACTTGGCAAATTATTGTTTAAAAATCTTTTCAAGGTGAAGTCCAAAGCTCTAGATTTTATCGTTTGTTACTTGTTGCGCTCTTATAAAGAGACAGTAACAAAACGGAAAACGGAAGACAATGGAACGGACAAGAGACATGAACGCTTTTTTGGTTTACTCTACTTTCACTTTGAATTTGCTTGATAAACATATTAAACATGTTAAGTCTTATTCACAGTAATTATAATTACCCAAAATTATTAGTTACGGGGAATAACATCGCAATTCGAGTTAGCAATTACCATCTCTCAAGTAAATAACTAAATCTAAAATAAACGTGTTTATCAATCAGTAGCTATATAGTAGGTCTATAAAGTTAGGTTTTCATTGTATCTAAAATTTTTGGAAGACGTAATTACCTAGTACCTATTACCTAACCTACCTAGTAGCGAAAAGTTAAACATTATAGTCCGCCACTTTCGCTTTTAAAATATACTGAACCTTAAGGTCCTTTCACTGTCACATATTTTTATTTCACCCAGTTCCTCATGGAAGCAAATATGATTCTTTAAGATGCTCAAATGAATCATCACGTATATTCCATTTCTCATAAAGAAAGTAGGGACCGGAAATTCAGGGCACAGGGCGACATGGGCATCAATTATTCAATTTACGAAGGACGAGCACTTTTACGACATAAGACAGAAAAGTCGACCCTCTACGTAATACCATGGAGGAATATAATATACTATACGTAATACGCATGGCATACAGGAAGAGTCGAGGCGGTGCCCTCACTTTTGACAGATTTTCTATAGAAATTTACGTCACCTCGACGCTGCGATGCGCTAACTTTTTCTATAGAAAATCTGGTCGCCTCCATCTTGATGCCACCTCGACTCTTCCTGTATGTCATGTGCCTTAGGCAGGCTCTGAAGACAGAAGGCAGATTCATCAATCATTTTGTATTGACGTCAATGAAATAATGAACAATATCGTGAAAATGTGTACGCTTTATTTCTTACACAATAGATCAAAACAATACAATAAAAATCTAGAGTATGAAGTAAGTAAACCAACAACATTTTATCACTTTTGAATAAAATCTTGGAATCCTGAGTTAGTATAACTACATCACAAAAACACTTCTTACTTCATACACATCATCTTTATTGTTTTAATGGGAGTCAAATGTTAAAATTTACCTCTGAACTGTAATTACACCTGATATTTATTCCAAATATACTCTATAATATAATCAAAGTGTGTTATGAATCTTAAAAATTTTAAGCCATTATATTTTATGGTCCTGAAACATTAAACATTCTTATTGTAAGTAAATCACGGATTAACCGTCTAATCGTAACCATTAAACAGATACAAAAAGGAAGTCACTATCAAAACTCATTTATCATTTCCGTTTGATGAGGAAAGTATCATGTCATGTTTTAGTCAGCTATGACTAAATACAAAGCGGCTGAAAACGGCTGAATAACAGTTCGGCACAAATATACAGGGTGTTAATTGCGTGCCAAAGTTTAGGGGGTGTTTCAGTAACGATTAAACAAGTAAAATATATTTTAAAACAATTCTACTCACAGAAAGTTTACCAGTATGAGGAATTGAGGATAATTGATCCGTAACGGTAAATGCAATATTAATGTGGCGTACAAAAATGTAATATTGTCATTTAATTATAGAGTTCCATAAAACATAATTTTAATAAATTTAAATCATTAGATGCAGCTCAATTTAGATAGTAAGTTAAGTAGGAATAAGTAGTTAGGAATTGTGATACTTTTTTAAATAATATTTTTCAATCATTTTATGTAGGCTAACCCACTCCTACATGTCACGTAACTAATTTAACATCCTGTATATAAAGCCCAAGATTAATGGTAAGGCCACCTGACACGGCAATACTGTAAGCCTCTCAGATACTGTGTACTGACCTTTAAATAAGTTCTTCTGGGTAAATGATTAATTAAGTCTAGTTTGTTTCTTGTTTATACCTACTTACTTACTTGGTTGTTTACTCTGTCCACTTTCTACCCAAGTTCATAACTTGAAGTATGGAAATCAATAATGTTCAATTTCCACCAAACCACCTACCTACTCCAAGTTCTAAAATATAATCGCTGGGTAATGTTGTAATACATTGTTATCTAAGCCTGAAGCTTTAATAGGCTATATTGGTAAGAAAAATTAATAAAATATTCTTCCTAAATATTATTTTTAAATTCAGAACTCTTAAAATCTGGATTAAAACATATGCTACTTTTTAACACCTAATTTCTTTTAAGTAGGTACTCTAGGTATGTTCCAAATATTCTAAGCGAATAATTATACTAACACGTGTACACCTAAATTGGTTTATATCATCATATTTTACATAACAAGCCGTCTCTCTTGAGGACGGCTTTTCGTATCAAGATGAGATCAGCATTTCTCCGAGTACAAGAGGCAGAACAACGGGTTAATTAATTATTAGTACAGCACCATAGAGGAGCACTACAGAGGGCGTGCGGGTGCTTAGCTCAAATGGTAACTATCGCAATGAGCTTGAAATAATTGGGCTACATACTAAATAGTCCTATTAAATTTCTAGTCTTTTTTTTATGTCGCAATATTTAAAATTATCGATATCTCATATTTTTTCAGATTCTTTAAAATTAAATAAAATTATTAATTTACCTACCTAAGAAATACCTAGGTATACAACACAATGTTTAAATGTTGCTTTTTAGATAATGATGTTTGAGTTCAAGAAGAGGACTTTAATATTTTGTACCCTGTATTTATCTGCAGAAAATTAAGCGACCGCCGCGTCAGCTGTTCATATGGGGCTGGATTAGGGCCTCATCTTCCCCCATTACCGTTACCTTAAGCCCGGCTTCCTAATTTTATACCTTCCGCGGAAAAAAAAGAGAATATTATTAGTATAGTAAAATTGTTAAGTGAGGAATTATGATATTATACAGGGTGTAAGAGGCAGCTTTCCGCAAACTGATAGGGGTAGCTCAGTCAACAAAACTGAACAACTTTTACAAAGAAATTCTTTCGGGAATCGATTTTTTGTCCTTCGCATTCAAATTGTTTGATCGAAAAGCAACTTTCAACTTTTCGCAACTATTTAAGCATCTATTAAGCTCCCTTCAAAACTACCTCATCTCTACATTGAGTGCTGTGCAAGGAATTTGTTGCGGTGCCTTGCAGCGACATCTGTTTCATCCCTATATAAACCTCTTAGCCTAGTAGCAAACTTCAGAACTGCGACATCTACTGGAATTTCCCAGGACTTGAAGCAATGGGTTCTCCTATGAAAAGCATTTTCCACTAGGTTCAAGAAAAGAACAAGAGATGGCGCTGTAGTAGAATTTAACCATGTGAATTAACTTCAATTTCTAGGGTAGTTTATATGTGTAGAAAACAAGTTATTTTATTGTATTGTGATTTCCATGAAACAGCATTAGTAAATGTCTGGATCGCGTGTTTCTCTTTGTTTTATATCTACGTGTTTTTCGTGGTGTAGATAAGTAATTTTATTTCCTAAAACACTATTCAATACGAAACATTGTTGAATACCCTGAACTTTGAATGTCTAAATTCAAGGAAACTATAAAATGTAAAGTTCAGTGTGACTTAATTTTACATAACAGTCTATGAAACGACTATTAATAGGTAAGTAACATTTAAATACCTAATTACTGCTTGGGTGTAATGTAATAGGTAAGTAATATTTAAATACCTAATTACTGCTTTGTGTAATGTCGTAATACCAGATGACACCTTGTAACTCCTAAAATCTTACGTTTTATGAAAATATCTATAATATTTAAAGTAATTATTTATTTATACTGTAGTATCCAATATAAATCCCACTTTTCTCCCATCTGATGGCAAATAGGCATTTTACCTAAATTGAATAATAACATCTGTTCAGGTAACTCCATTAAACTGCTACACCCTCAAACAACTAACAAACTTGCTAAGTAAATAATACTATATCTGAAACTGGCTAGGACTTCGAAACAAGAAGTTATCTGGAGTTAAAGTACTTGGAAGACGGAGAAAGCTAATTCAGTAGGTAAGTACGACTACGAGGAGATACATACATACATACATAATATCACGCCTCTAGTCTTCTCTATAAAGTGCTTCCAATCAATTATCAGTGACGTAGTCCATAGGATGCTCCAAATATCGGTAAATTTTGGGGGTACCAATTTTCCTTTATATAGTAGTTAGACATAGTTATAAGGATTTAAAAAAACCAGGGCCTGCCATCTTTGAGTGGCAGCTATCAAAAAAGGCGGCCAATTAAAGATGGCGGATGTTAGTAATATATCGGTAAAAATTGGAGTTACCAATTTTCCTTCATACAGTAATTAGATATAGTTATAAGAATATAAAAAAAACTATGCCTGCCTTCTCTAAGTAGTAACTATCAAAAATGGCGGCCAATCAAAGATGGCGGATCTTCACTTTTATAAAATTTACTATATCTCGATAACTATGCATCCGATTTCAGTACTGTTTTTTGTTAAACTCTAGTTCTATACATTTACAATAAATTTTCTGAATATACTGTATCCTTAACGTCAATCGTTAATTAGTTATTAAAGAAATTTAGCAAAAATCGTACTTTCTTAATTCTTCAATCAAATTAACATAATTTAATGCTTCATGTTTCTATTGATGCGTGTTTTTCCTAGTTTAGATGACATTTTTGTAAAAATTTGATTGAAGAATTAAGAAAGTACGATTTTTGCTAAATTTCTTTAATAACTAATTAACGATTGACGTTAAGGATACAGTATATTCAGAAAATTTATTGTAAATGTATAGAACTAGAGTTTAACAAAAAACAGTACTGAAATCGGATGCATAGTTATCGAGATATAGTAAATTTTATAAAAGTGAAGATCCGCCATCTTTGATTGGCCGCCATTTTTGATAGTTACTACTTAGAGAAGGCAGGCATAGTTTTTTTTATATTCTTATAACTATATCTAATTACTGTATGAAGGAAAATTGGTAACTCCAATTTTTACCGATATATTACTAACATCCGCCATCTTTAATTGGCCGCCTTTTTTGATAGCTGCCACTCAAAGATGGCAGGCCCTGGTTTTTTTAAATCCTTATAACTATGTCTAACTACTATATAAAGGAAAATTGGTACCCCCAAAATTTACCGATATTTGGAGCATCCTATGGACTACGTCACTGATAATTGATTGGAAGCACTTTATAGAGAAGACTAGAGGCGTGATATTATGTATGTATGTATGTATCTCCTCGTAGTCGTACTTACCTACTGAATTAGCTTTCTCCGTCTTCCAAGTACTTTAACTCCAGATAACTTCTTGTTTCGAAGTCCTAGCCAGTTTCAGATATAGTATTATTTACTTAGCAAGTTTGTTAGTTGTTTGAGGGTGTAGCAGTTTAATGGAGTTACCTGAACAGATGTTATTATTCAATTTAGGTAAAATGCCTATTTGCCATCAGATGGGAGAAAAGTGGGATTTATATTGGATACTACAGTATAAATAAATAATTACTTTAAATATTATAGATATTTTCATAAAACGTAAGATTTTAGGAGTTACAAGGTGTCATCTGGTATTACGACATTACACAAAGCAGTAATTAGGTATTTAAATATTACTTACCTATTACATTACACCCAAGCAGTAATTAGGTATTTAAATGTTACTTACCTATTAATAGTCGTTTCATAGACTGTTATGTAAAATTAAGTCACACTGAACTTTACATTTTATAGTTTCCTTGAATTTAGACATTCAAAGTTCAGGGTATTCAACAATGTTTCGTATTGAATAGTGTTTTAGGAAATAAAATTACTTATCTACACCACGAAAAACACGTAGATATAAAACAAAGAGAAACACGCGATCCAGACATTTACTAATGCTGTTTCATGGAAATCACAATACAATAAAATAACTTGTTTTCTACACATATAAACTACCCTAGAAATTGAAGTTAATTCACATGGTTAAATTCTACTACAGCGCCATCTCTTGTTCTTTTCTTGAACCTAGTGGAAAATGCTTTTCATAGGAGAACCCATTGCTTCAAGTCCTGGGAAATTCCAGTAGATGTCGCAGTTCTGAAGTTTGCTACTAGGCTAAGAGGTTTATATAGGGATGAAACAGATGTCGCTGCAAGGCACCGCAACAAATTCCTTGCACAGCACTCAATGTAGAGATGAGGTAGTTTTGAAGGGAGCTTAATAGATGCTTAAATAGTTGCGAAAAGTTGAAAGTTGCTTTTCGATCAAACAATTTGAATGCGAAGGACAAAAAATCGATTCCCGAAAGAATTTCTTTGTAAAAGTTGTTCAGTTTTGTTGACTGAGCTACCCCTATCAGTTTGCGGAAAGCTGCCTCTTACACCCTGTATAATATCATAATTCCTCACTTAACAATTTTACTATACTAATAATATTCTCTTTTTTTCCGCGGAAGGTATAAA